>QLPN01002323.1:84553-120446 GCA_003314395.1 Albatrellus ellisii | reverse complement strand
GTCGCAGCTGACATTAGTTAATAGAGATGAACATACATCTTCTGGAGATGCTCGGGCACTTACCAGTGAAAGTCCAGCTCTTGCATATCATGAGACGAGTTTGCGAGCGCTGCAAAGGCACAGCAGACAATGGTACATCGGTCTTTACTTACACTGTCTTGGCGTGCTGACCGAAGTGTTTTCATAGACTATATAACGTCTTCGATCGACCTTGCTCACGAGTATGTGAAGCTGGGGAAAGCTGGGAAAGCCAGCGCTATATATCACAACACGATGGCCTCTATTAAGAACCAAGCAACGTCGGACGAAGTACGCGTTCTTTTCCTTTTAAGGCACGCTGAATCCCTGGCTGCTGTCGGGAACACTCTTCAAAGGTAGGCCGATGTTTCATGTGACGCTGCCGTCTTCTAACCGCTTCACATAGCTCAAGCGTCTACTGCGAAGCTGTAGCTCTATCAAACACCCTAGAAACCGATGAGAAAAACTTACCAACTATTGAGCGTGTACGGATGCGCGTACATCGCCTTGAACGCGCAGCATTGGCTACAATGACGTTTGCAGGAATTCAGATGTCCAAGGTTGGTGCTTCATGCGTTTAATTATCACTCATAGTCTGATTTTGGGGCATAGGATGATCCGGCCGTTTCCATTGCTGGCTTGCTACAATCCTTGCGTCTATGGAACCGTGCCATGAGCACCCTTGAGAGACTAAGCCCTCCTGCTTCCTCTAAGAACATGCTGGAGTCATCGAATCCTTTTGACATGACCGACCTGAAGAACGCATTGCCTGTGGTCGAATCAGGTATTTCGCCGAGCGCAGATTCAGGACCGAGACCACAAGCCACACAACCTAAAGCCTTATTGGACGGTTTGGAATGGCGTGTAGCAGATGGGCTTCTTGCGACACTGTTCGCTCTAACTCGCGCGTACTCTTGTCGCGGTTCAGCTCGCGAGGCTGAATACTTTGCTCAACGGGCGCAAGACCTCGCAGAAGCCATCAATGCCCCTGCAATGTTGTGCCGTGCTCTGGAAAAGAAGGGCGAAGTGAAGCTCCATCTCGGCCGGCTCGAGGAGGGATACGAGAACCTTGTGGCAGCTGCGGAGACCATGAAAGACAACGTAGGACTGGATATGGCAGAAATCCACAAGTTGTACGGTGAATACAATCAGTTGAGCATGAAGGAAAAGGACGCTAGACAGCTCTTCTCCGAGGCGTCTACGATGCTCGAGGAGTTGAACAAGGCTTTCGCCGTGTGGGATGATGTTGAAGCAAGGTCAGTGGTTTTCGACGGTCTTTGTTAAGATTGCACCTTTAATTGCTGCGACCAGCAGGCGAGCCAGTCTCCAACCCCATGTTACCCCGCAACGGAAGGCAGTGGATGAAACACTCGTGCCCGCTCTACTATCAGCAATTTTGCGCAAACACAGTACGTATAGACGTGGATTGGGATATCACAGGACTGATGTCGTAAAGTTTGGCTGTTACGGGATGATGCTGGCGATGAGTACAAAGATCTCTTGGAGAAGTTATTGTCTCTTCCCTCTTCCGATGAGATCAAAGTCAGTGTATACCACTTCCTATCTACAAGACTCCTAACTCACGCCGCTGTGGTTTTTTTTTAGGCCGAGGAGGATCTCCTACTCGGAAAATTAACCCTTCACGACGTTTACGATCGGTTCCGCGAAGATATGTTCCTCAGTAGTCTCAGCGAGTCCAGTGAGTGATCCTGGCTCTAATGCGAAATTGTAGTGCTTAGTAGCATGCATGCAGTTGTCACAATACCAATGGGGATGTCTGGAAACAAGTCTCTTTTGACGGCGTCTACTCAAGACATCCTGAACACTCTCAATGAAGCTGAGAAGCTCCTATGGTCAAACCTTTCAGCCACCGCGCATCGCGGAAGGGTAACACAGGTGCGCGACGCAGCGAGCTCGCTTGCCTTGGTGTGCACGTTCCAGGCGTCACTGGGGAAATCGGAAAGCGAGATAGCAACCCTCGTGGCCAACCTTCTTGGTGATATCATCTTTGTTGTCATACCTTGGAAGACTCTCGCTGATTGCAGTCAATCCAGATGCATCCACATCCATCACCCTACAGCGCGAGATCCTTGAGGCAATTGACAACAAGTTTGCTTGCATGCGCACACTGGACGACCTACAATGGCCCTTGATCACGAGCAATGGATCACATCTTCCTGCCAAACTGCCACGAAAGCCGATCACACTGGATGCCAGCATCAACTCAGAAGATGATAACAGCGGAGGTGTAATGGACCTCAAGATTCGGGAGTACTGGAAGTCGGTGCAAGAGAAGTACCGCACCCAATCGCTGACCGCGGGCAATTTGCTTCAGTCGAAAGCAGATGGACTACCGCGCCATTGGACGATCGTGAGCATTCGCGTCACAGACGACAAGAACACGATGTTCGTGACGCGTCAGCAGCCGCAGCGACCGTCTCTGACTTTCTGTCTGCCGCTCAAAGGGCGCAGAGAGGGCGATGACGACGAGCATCTCACTTTCCAGGATGCCCTGGACGAGCTGCGTGAGATTGTGCGGCTGAGCGACGAGGGCACAAAGCAGGCAATACATGTCAAGAACGATAAGCAAGGCAGGATCCAGTGGTGGGCGGACCGCACGGCGCTGGACAGACGTCTCAAAGACCTGCTCGAGAATATTGAGTTTTGTTGGTTTGGCGCATTCAAGGTGCGCAGAAATCTTCTACACACTCTATGCGGTAAAGCTAATAGAGGCGTAGACAATTTTCAATGACACCAAGGACGCGTCGTCGGATGACCTTGCAAGTCTACGCGGTCGACTCGACAGAGTATTCAAGCGAGGCTTGGTATCACAGGACAAGGGTCAGGCAACGTGCGTCCGTCTAGACGACGCGCTCCTGGAATGCTTTACGACACTGTCACCCAAATGCCGTGACGAAGAACTCGAAGACCTTGTTTACTTCATTTTGGACCTGTATCAATTCCATGGTGTGCAAGTCGCAATCGCCGAGGTGGACGTCGACCAGGTCGTTGTGGATCTACGAGCAGCACTAGAAGAGCATGCCGCGCAGACACGCACTCCGTCGGTGCAACAGGATGCACATCTGTTCCTCGTGCTGGACCGGCATATGCAAGGTCTTCCCTGGGAATCTATGCCGGTACTGCGGGGGCGGAGCGTCAGCCGCATTCCAAGCATCGACTTCCTTCTCGATCGGCTTGAATTTGAACGCCGTGTGCACAACAATGAGGGGAGTGTATTTGTCGACCGCGCGACTGTGAACCCCCGAAGCGTGTACTATATATTGAACCCTAGTGGCGACCTTGGCGGTACGGAAGGGCGGTTCAAAGGATGGGTGGAAGAGATGCGATCGGTCGGGTGGGAGGGCGTTGTAGGGCGGCCACCGAGCGAGCAGGAGGTGCTGAACGCACTGACACAAAAAGACTTGGTCATGCACGTATCTGTCAGTCTCTAACACAATATCGTGGTAAGCTGATGGGTCGTGATGTGGACAGATATTTTGGACACGGTGGAGGAGAGCAGTACGTGCGATCGCATAAGATCCGCCACCTACCAAAGTGCGCGGCCACGATGCTATGGGGGTGCTCGTCGGGGCTGCTTCGAGAGATGGGCGAGTTCGATCGGACGGGGACGCCGTACCACTACACGCTGGCAGGCTGGTGAGCGGTCTAACCTCCACTGCCTCCATTTTATGACACTCTGACATAAAGTAAACGCGCAGCCCGACACTGGTTGCGAATCTGTGGGACGTGACGGACCGCGACATTGACAAGTTTTCGCAGGCCGTGTTCGGTAGCATGCATCTTGATAGATCCGCGAGCGCGCAGCGAAGAGAAGAAGATGGGGTCTCCATTGTGGCGGCGGTTGCGCAGGCACGGGAGGTGTGTAAGTTGAAGTATCTGACGGGGGCCTCGCCTGTCGTGTATGGGATTCCGTTCTACCTGTGAAGTAACCTTACTTTTGTGATATATGCTTGGCAAGTAATGTCGAAGACGCCCGTGCCTCGCACACAAACCCAACACCCAATTCTTACAACTTTGGAGACTACTTAAACTGGAAGGAGCGGGAGTTCGTTGGTCTCACAGCTCAGGCTGGGATTAAGCCGTACAATACGTGAGAGCCTTTGCTCAAGATAGACATGGATATTATATGAGATGTTATGCAGGCATGAATATTGAGAAGCACTTGGACTATAGGTGTGGGAGTATTGATTGATAGCTGAAGAGAGCATTTCATACGAGGCGAACACTTAAAATAGCCCGGGGCGATGTGCAGAATACTGATGTTTAGGCGTGCGTCATTGTATCACACTATGAGCCAATACAAAACCTGAGAGACAGAATCAGTCTACACGAACAAGGAAAAAAGAGTAAAGGGGTGGTGGACAGAAAGGATGAAGAGGTGCAACCAGTGCCCACGAACGACAAATTGTGGTCAAACAATATCAATACTAGTGTAAAAACCTGTTGTGTTGCAACATCAAGTTATAAGGCTTCATCTGTGACACTATACATAGGTTATTGCAACAGAAAATGAAAGGAAACAGCACTCTACCCATTTACAGATGAAGGAGTAATATGATATCATCTGTGACAGTATCCATAGTTATAGCAACAGAGAATAAGAGGTATACATAGGCTATTGCAATAGGGAATAAAAGGAAACATTTCTCTATCTATTTACAGACCAATCCCAGTTCACAAACCAATTCCAATTTCCAAACCAATACTGTTGGATTTATCATCCACTGCATGACACTGACCATGCCATCATATCTAATCTTCATCATATCTTATCTTATTGCCACCTTATCTTTATCTTCATCTTATCTTATCTACAACTGGCCACTTCTTATGCCAGTTGTCTACCACATGCTACTCATCCACTTCTGACTCCTTTGAGTCATTCTTTGTACTTATAGTTATAACTCCTCTTCAACCTAATCATAGCCATACTATATCTTCTTTCTTTTGTCATCTTACCACCTCAGCTTAACTGCACCCAGCTGAGGTCAGTACTCACCTACTCTATCTTTTCTTACCTCTGACTTACCTACACCTCTTTCTGTGCAGCTCTCTTCTGTGTCTGCTGCAATGTGATGAAGACAGGTCATGTGCACAAGAGGGAACTAGAATAGTTCTTGTTATTCTACTATGCTACTCACTACTACTTATAGTTGTTGTGCTAGCGCATGGACCATAAAGACATATACAGTAGAACATGTGTACATGTGTGTGTGTATGTGTGTGAGTGCAGTAGCTCTTGGACGAAAAGGGAAACAGAGTATTAGTAAGCTGTAATCATCAACACCCCCCCATACTGGATGCACACTCAATCATGCCAAGGCCAGAATGATGAGAAGAGAAAAGAGGAAGTGATAGTGGCTTGGTGAGGATGTCAGTGGTGACCAGAGAAGAAGGGAGGTGCTGTATGGCAATGTCATCGGAAGCCAGACATTCTCTAATGTAATGGTGGTGGATGTCTATGTGTTTCATCCCTCGCATAATGATGGGGTTGGTAGCAATGTCAATAGATCCTTTGTTATCACCATATAGTAGGAGGGGGAAAGTGAAAGTGAAACCTATCTCCTTCAGTAGTGAACATAACCATAACCACATCCCTTGGGCTGCAGCTTGAGAGAGTGACATGTACTCTGCCTCAGTGGAAGAAAGTGAAACTGTGTGTTGCTTATGCAAAGACCATGCAATAGCTCCTCCTCCCAGAAGAAAGGCATACATGCCTATAGACTTGTGATTGTCCCTGTCTGCTGCCCAGTCAGAGTCTGAGTATCCAATGACACCAGCTCCCTCAGTCCTTCCATATTGAATGTGGAAGTGTAGGGTACCTTTGAGGTAGTGGAGTATGTGTTGCCTGAGTGTGAGATGGAAAGGAAGAGGATTAGATAAAAGCTGGGATAGCTTCATCACTGTAAAGGATATGTCTGGTCTGGAGACTATGGTGGCATAAAGAAGTGATCCAACAAGCTGCTGGTATTCAGCATGAAGGGAAGATGAAGCTGTATAGTTGTTGCCTGCTTTGGATGGAGTCATACCAGGAGGGAAAGGAGTTGTTGCTGGGTTGCAGTCGGTCATCTGAAAATGGTCAAGTACATCTGATATGTATGCTTCTTGGTTGATGTCCAGAGTCCCTTTTTTCTATCCTGCATGACATGCAGACCTAGATATGACTTTATTTCTCCTAAGTCCATCACCTGGAAAAGTGTCTTCAGAGTGGCTTTGCAGGCTTTGACTTCTTCCCTAGGATTGTGATGTTGTCAATGTACAGGACAATGATGAGGGGATGTGAGGAAGCTGTGGAGATGTAGATGCTGGAATCCAATAAGGTGCAGGTGAAGGAGAGCCCTAAAAGTGAGCTGTGCATTTTATGGTGCCATTGCCATGACACCTGCTTCGGCCCATACAATGCCTTGAATAGGTGGCATACTTTTCCTTCTGTTCCAGGTATGATGAAACTGTGAGGTTGTTCCATATAAATTTCTTCCTCAAGATTGCCATTGAGAAAGGCAGATTTGATGTCCATTGAGTGGACTTCCCAGTCTTCAAGGGCTGCAATTGCAAGTAGAGTGTGCAGAGATTTGAACTGAGCAACAGGAGAAAAAGTCTCTGTGTAGTCAACACCATGGATTTGGGTGTACCCTTTGGTGACAAGATGGGCTTTGTAGTGGCCATCTGCCTTTTGCTTGAAGACCCACTTGTTCCCTACAAGGTTGTGACCTGGTGGCAGGTCTACTAAGTCCCAAGTGTGTAGTTTGTTTAGGGACTCTAACTCTTCATTGCATGTGGACCACCAGGAATTGCTGTTGGGACCAGAAAGCACTTGCTTCAGGGTGATGTGGTCATGTGTGACTGCATGGGAAAGGAGAGCTGACAGTGATGGGCCTGCTTGTGGCATGGCAAAGATGTCATCATTGTCACTTCCAGTGCCCCCCTTGCCCATGATGTTGATGAACTCCTGCAGGCCATATGCACTGTCAAGGAAATGCACAGGACAGTGAGTAAGGCACTCAGAGTGATGAATGACAGGTGAGTTGTCACGAACCAACCACATGCAAGCCTGCTGATGCCCAGGTGAGTGGTGAGGTGGCCAATGCCAGCAAGGCAATGGCTCAACCAGTATGATGTGGGCAGTGCAGTGTGCATGAACTTGGGGTGGAGGCTCAGCGCTGGATGAGGGATGTGGTGGAGTAACAGGCACACCAGCAGGGGAAGCAGATGGGGCAACATTGAGTGGCTCAGCAATGGGAACTGCAGGTGAGTAAGGAGGCATGGGAGCAGCAGGTGCCTGGACATGTGGTGTATCAGGTGTATTGTGCAGAGGGATGGACAATGCAGAGGGCAGATCATGATGCAATGCAGCAGGCATGAGGATGGGAGAGCCATTGATGAGCATCATGTGCATCTAATGCCAGAAAATGACCATTAGCAACACCAAGTGAACACAGTGATATAAATGTGCTGCACATGACAATCATCCATAGCTGCATCAATCACACATTTGTTTAGGTGTCAGGTTATAGGACTGGCTTTGGCTGATGAGGAGCAGGATCAATAAGCTGTATAGGCCGAGATGCAGTCCATGGAGTCACAAGTCATGAAGTCAGCATTTGGTGTGATCAGCACTTTTCCTCTTTTGCTCATTCATATAGCATGATACTTTAATCATTCATGCCCAGACTCCACTTCATTGCAAATATCCCTATGATCAACCCTACACTGTAAATTTTCTGTTTTGTTTTGTTGTGCTCCAGTCTTGGAGCTAGACTTGTATTTAAATGGCACATCATCTTGTTGAATATTGTGCAGTATGTCAAATACCACCTATCTTCTACACATATAATTTCATTCAGCATTTCCCCTACACAATACATTAACATGCTTCAACAACATCACTTCCCCACACCACACATTCTCTGGATGATGCACGTCCCCTACATACATAGTAACTCTTGTACTTTAGAGTTACATCTCCACTTTAACTCTACTCTCACTTACTACATAAGTCGCACTACACACGCTACACTCCCTCAGCTGTTGTCTTACAATGACACTGACTCCTATCCTTGTGTCGTGGCACTCACCTACTGCCCACACCTTACTCTATCTGCTGCAGTAATGCTACTCACATACCTCCCATGCTGGGAGGACCTCTGCTCCATTCTGCTACTCATGGTTGTCTGCCATAGCCTGTGCAAACACATCTGTCAGAAACAATAGATTTCCCTGGCCCATGATTTGACTTCTCTTCCCTGTCTGAGCACATTGTGAAAAAGCATGGTCTGAGCTTCCCTCTGCATTTCCCACTATCAAGAAAGTGAGCATTCCTTGTTGGTCACATCTATTATTGCATTGTGTTCTCCATTGTGTCACATCTAGTCTCCATTGTGTTGTGTTCTCCATTGCATTCTCCCTTGTGTTGCATTGCGTCATATTGTCCATTTGTTGCACTAGTTGCATTGCGCTATCATGTTTATTGCCCTTAACTACTAAACTCTCTCTACCCTGGTGTCTAGAGAATCTTATGACTTGCACTCTCCAGCAACTGTTGTGGTTGTGGTTGTTTTTCCCCTTCAGCCCAGCACAGCACATATCACTGTCACCATCACCATCATCATTGGAGTCCAAGGAGTTGTTGTCAGATGCATCTGGTGGAGGAAGAGGTGGGTCATGAGGGAACAGGTTGAAGACAGTTGGTGCATGAATGGCAACCTTGGCAGGAAAGATGCTTTCCTTGAAGGTAGTGTCACAGCTGGACAGATCCATCCCAGAATAGCCACCCTTCAGTACCAGACTCATATCCAATGAAGGTGAGTGGCCTAGACTGTGGTTTGAGCTTCCCTTGCTGATGATCAGGGATGTGGACCCACATGTGACAACCAAAAATGTGAAGATGTGAAACATCTAGTGGAGAGGAGTCAGGTGCCCAGAGAGTGGCAGGCATTCACCAACCCAGACACTGCATGGGCAAGAGGTTGTAGGTGTGAATGGCTGTGCAGACAGCATGCTCCAAAAAACCTGTGGAGAAGTGAGCATGATGCAGGGGAGACAGAGCATGGTCAAGGATGGACCTGTTCCACCTTTTGGCATGCCCATTCTGTTGCGGTGAATATGGGACAGTACATTGGTGTTCAATACCCCTTTCCAGTAGCATGTCACTGATGGCACTGTTGATGTACTCCCCCTACAGTTGGTGTGGAGCATTTTTGGCCAATGACCAAAAAGGGTGTGGATGCAAAGCAAGATAGTTCCACAGGGCATCAGTTAGTTGATCCTTGCACCAAAGAGGGTAGACCACTCCAAAACTGGACCAGTTGTCAAGGAAGGTAGCGAAGTACAAGGAACCAGAGGCAACTGCCATGGTCCTGACTGGACTGACAAGGTCACTATGTATGAGGCTGGGGATAGTGTCAGCGTGAGAGTGTGATAACCAGAAGGACATTTGTGGGAACTTGCTTTGCAGACAGCCAGTGCATGGACTGGAGCAGGAGGATGGAAGACCCAGCAGGAACCTGGAGAGTTGTGAGGGTGTGATGTGTGACACAACAGTATGGGAGAGGTGCCCAAGATGCTGGTGCCAAAGGTCCAGAGAGGGGGCAGTGATGGCATAAAGGGCAGGTGTGCCACACAGCTCCAGCCAGTATGTGCCATCACACAGAAAACTGACACTGAAGGTCCTGTTGCCCTTGGAGATAGTGCAGGAACTGTTTTGGTATGTGATCTGAAACCCATAAAGGCTATTGAATTTACTGATGGACAGGAAATGACCAGATGTGCCAGGAATGTGTAAAACACCTGAGAGCAAAAGGGAGATAGTTTGCCTATCAGGCAAGGTGTGCATTTGAGTGGTGGATCTGTTGCCAATGGTGATGGTGCAGAAGGTCTGAGTATCATAGGCTGTGAAGTCAGAACAATATGGGGATATGTGGTCTGTGCAACCTGAGTCCAACATCCAGAGGCCATGGCCATCATAGTAACAAGCATTGATTCCAGAAGACATTGATATGTGCTGTGCCAGGCTGAAGGGGAAAAACAAACCACAACCACAGCAATCACTGGAGGGTGCAAGCTGTAAGGTTCTCTAGACACCAAAGTAGAGAGGGTTAGTAGTTAAGGGCAATAAGGGTGATAGCATGACTCGACTAGAGCAACAAGGGGAATGCAACTTGGGTAACAAACAGGTGATCTGATGCGATAAGGAGAATGCAATGTGATGCAAGGGAGAGCACAATAGAGAATCCAATGCAATGGAGACAAAATGTGACACAGTAGAGAATGCAATGCAGTGCAATGCAATGGAGGACACAATGCAATGGAAAACACAATGCAATAATGGCCACAATGCAATAATAGCCACAACGCAATAATAGCCACAACTTATGAGGAATGTGCACTTTTCTTGATAATAAGACATGTGGAGGGAAGATCAAAATGTGCTTTTTGATTATGGACTCAGATGGGGAGGGGAAGTCAAATTGTGAGTGGGGCTGAATCTGGATTTTCTACAGACAATGTGCTATCTAAATACAAGTCTAGCTCCAAGGCTGGAGCACAACAAATCACAACAGAAAATTTACAGTGCAGGGGTAGATCATAGGGATTTTGAGATGAATGGAGTCTGGATGTGAGCGAATAAAGTATCATACTATATCAGGTGAGCAAAAGCAGAATAGTGTCAATCACACCAAATGCTGACTTCATGACTTGTGCCTCCATGGTTACTTTGACTGGTCTAGACCATGCCTCAGCCTATTCATCCTATCTCTTGTTGGCCAACCTGGTATTGTTTTCCAATGCCTACACAAATGAGTGATTAATGCAACTGTGGATGATTGTTGCGTGCAGCACGTTAATGTCACTGTGTTTGCCTGATGTTGCTGATGGTCGTTTTCTGGCCTTATGTGCACATGATGCTCATCAATGTAGACAAATGGTTTAAGCTAGCACTACTCCCTGAGTCCCCAGTGATCCCCTTATCCTTGTCCTTGTCCTTCCTCCTTGCTGCTTTTACATCCTCAGGAACCCCATGTAATGCCCAACAATTTTCAACTGAATGATTGTGCTGTTTGCAGTGGGTACAGAAGTTGTTGTTGCAGTGTCCAGCATTTGATGGAGCTTGAAATGCTGAAAGTGTGGAAACAGGTTTTGATTGAGCTTCTTCATCTAGGATGTGTCCTTGGATGTTGCCCAAAGAGAGGTTATTAATGTCAGATAAAGTGAGTATGGAGGATGTGAAGTGGCCCCAGGAGGGTGGCAGTGCATGAAACACATTTGTTGTTCAGAAACATCAACACCAGAGGCAGCAAGCTGTTCTTGGACTACTAGCAAGGCATTGAGTTGTGGAGTAAGAGGTGTGTGCATGTCATACTTGCAGGTGAGTAAGGAATGAATGCACCCATTGCTGATTGTTTTCCATATATGTTCTTCAACAGCTCCCATGCCCATGCTGCTTTGACTGTTTCTGAGGTGATGGCAGTAGTGGGTTGAGTGCTGCAGTGCATCAATATGACTACTTTGGTGATTTCAGTGTTGTCTTCCCACATCTGCATCTTGTAGGCATTCATTACTACTTCTGTGGGCAATCTACCTTCTATGTTGGTGGAGGAAATGATGGGATCCAGCTTTGATTTGGTAATAGTATACCATACTCCCATAATAATAAGAGCAGATTTGATGACATTGGCCCAATGGTGGTAGTTGTCTGCATTTTCGAGGATGATGTTGATTTTGGGTACAGATACAGAGTGAAAGGAATGTATGAGGTGGAGTAAAGTAAGAGCACATAGAGTGTGAGGAGAGTGTGAGAGAGTTATGATGCTTTGTGTGAGAGGAAAATAGTGCAAATGACCCAGGCAGGGCCCATAACCTGATGGAGACAGGCCATGTGTGCAAGAGGGAACTAGAATAGTTCTTGTTATTCTACTATGCTACTCACTACTACTTATAGTAGTTGTGCTAGTGCATGGACCATAAAGACATATACAGTAGAACATGTATGTGCATATGTGTGAGGCCAACATTTGCCAGCAAGGTCACACAATGTATAAGAAAGGGAGAAGGGCTAACAAGAGGGATGAGATCATGCTTATGCAAATGGATATCCCAGATGTATTCAGCTGAAGAGTAACTATGATACAGCTGAAGTATATATACTAAAGGAAACCTGCACACAGACCATGTGTCTACTATAGGGCATGCATATTATAAAGGAATGCTGTGCATTCCTGTGAATGATCAGTAAGCAACTTGCACAGCATCAGTAAGGGTGTGCAGCATCTGTGAGAAGCTCTGTAAGTGACTGTGGGAATATGAGTCATATGTGTATAGTAATAAGTCTGATGACAAATGATCATGAGTCATAGACAATTGCAATAAGATCTACTAATGATCTGATAAGATGAGATAAGATATCTCTAGTAGATCTTGAGTGATAGCAGTAAAAGAAATTGTAAAAATGAAAGGAAAAATAAAGTGTCCTGACAAATACCCCCTCTTTTAGGGTGAGATGACTTGATGACACCCACACCAATATGAATAGAATTCTTAACAGACCACTGTGAGGCATAATATGGCCATAACAATGATCTTGTATAGCTAAGGTGATTTGGGTGTCAATCAATTTTTGACTATGTGAAGGAACAATGATTTTCTCAGTGCTGTAAAGATCTAATCCAGCAGCATGCTCTGATCCCTTGGTGGGTAACTTGGCTGATCCTGAAAGTCATTTGACTGGTAATGAACATTTTTGGATAGTATGAATAGTGAGAGGATGTTTTGTATGGGTTTCTTTGACCAGCTTGGGTACATCTTTGATAATATGAGCAGCTGGTTCCCAGGAATTTTCATCTTCTGGGTAATTCTTCCATTTGATAAGGTATTGGATTTTTCCTGTGTTTCATTGGCTATTCAAAATTGTCTCAACTTCATATTGTTCAATACCATCTTTGATGATTGGTGGAGGTGGTGGTCTGATTATTCTTTCAGGAATTTCATTGGGAGTATATGGTAAGAGTTTGGTGACATGAAAGACTGGGTGGATTTTCATAGATTTTGGTAATGCCAATTTGTATGTGTTGTTTGACAATACTTCTATGATTGGATATGGTCCAAGTCATTTATAATCCAATTTCTTGGTGGGTCTTCCCAATTGTATATTTGTCACATCTAACCAGACTTTCTCTCCAATTTTGTCTGTGGGAGTAGCTCCTCTGTGAGCATCATAGTACTTCTTCATATCATCAGCTGCTTTTCTCAATGCTGATTCTGCATTGTCTCTCATCCTTTTCATTCCTTCAATAAAGTTTTCTACTGATTTGATAGTGGACATCTTGCCCAGTTCAAAACCCATTCTTGGATTTTGTCCAAAGTTGATCATGAATGGGGAGTATTTGGTTGAGGCATTTACTCTGTTATTATAACAGAATTCTGCCATAGGTAGCCAAATTCATCCAATCTGATTGTCTGTGATCAACAAATATTGTGAGATATTGTTCTATCTCTTGGTTGATCCTTTCAGTTTGACCATCAGTTTGAGGATGATAGGCAGTAGACAAGGCGGTTTTAATGCCCAGTAACCTATTTGACTCCTTCATCATTTTGGAAGCAAATTGAGGTCCCCAATCAGATATGATCTTCTCAGGAAGTCTGTGGTGCTTCCAGACATGGTCTCTGAACATCCTCACCACTCCTTCTGCAGATACATCAGAATGTGTCATGTTTATGTGAATCAATTTTGAAAATTGATCTATGACCATGAGTATTGAATCATATCCTTGACTTTTGGGCAGTTGTGTGATAAGGTCTGCAGATATGATCTGCCAGGGATTTGATTGTATTTCATTGGGTGTCAATTCCCCTTGTGGTTTTTTTGTAATCATTTTTGTTCTCTGACAAATATTGCAACTCTTGACATATTTTCCAATGTATGTGACCATTCCTTTCCACCAGAAGGTCCTCAACACCAATTCTAGTGTTCTCCACTATCCTGGATGTCCTGCAATCAGAGTGTCATGGCATTGTTTAACAATCTCTGCTCTGCAACTGTCTAGGACAAGGATCTTATCTTTGTACATGGGTAGTCCTTGTTTGTTTTGTCCCCAGCCAGCTATTGTAGCCATCTTTACTTTGTCTGCTGACAACTCCATCTTTCTCCTGTTCATCTGCTATCTTCTGAAGGAGTGGAATGTTGTTTGTCAATATTGCTAGGATGTGATTGTACTTATTTTCTTTTCATTCTACAATTTCTTTTACTCTCATCACATAAGATCTACTAGAGATATCTTATCACATCTTATCAAGATCAATAGTAGATCTTATCATGATTATCTATGACTCATACTCATTCAGTCATCAGACCACTTACTATACTATTATGACTACTTTTCCTACAAACACTTATTGATGCCATGCAATGCTGTGCATTGCTTACTGATACTTCTCACAGATGCTGCACATCTTACTTACATATACCTGCCCTCTAGCTCTAGTGACAGCACATGGTCTGTGCACCAATCCTCTTAGTATATATAGGTCACTATAGTAGCACGTATTCTTTAGCTTTATACATCTGGGATATCCACTTATTAGCATGCATTCATCCTAAGTGTATTGTCTCATACTCCCTTCCTTCTCATACTCTTGTAACCTCACTAATTAGCATACACCTTGTGCGCGCAGGCTATGGCAGGCAAGAAGAACTGATATGATCATGATAACATTGAGCAGCATAGAGAGGTCAGATAGCATATCTGCAGCAATAGAGTATGCATGGACACAGTGTGTGCCATATGTGGTAAGTAGAGAGTCAGACATTGTAGAGAGACATCTGAGTAGCATAGTAACAGACCTGCAGCGATAGAGTATGCATGGACACAGCATGTGCCATATGTGGTAAGTAGAGAGCTGCAGGCAGGGAGTATGAGAATGGGTAAAGATGGGAGAAGTTAAGAACTTACTCAGACATTGTAGAGAGACATCTGAGTAATTGTGATATAGTTGTCCATCTTATATAGTAAGGTATGGGTAGAGTTGGGGTGGAGTATATAAGTGAAGTACAACAACTACCTAGAGTGGGAGGGACGTGCGTCGTCCCAGAAATGTAGGTGGAGTGGGAAGTGCTTGGACTTGTAGGAGGTCCAAGGAGTGGTGGTGGTAAGTGTGATATGTACATAGTAAGTAAGATGTACGTGTGGTGTGTGTGGTATGGCGAAGGCAAACGAAAGTAGTTGTATGCACTACTTATGTTTAACACACCTCATGTTGTGCAGGTAGAAGTGGTGCAGCAGTGAAGGTGACAGGATGCAATCAGAATGGAAGGATGGTCTGGATACATGGTGGGAGATGATGGTAGACAATGAGGGCAACAGTCATGCCCAAGATGAGGGCAGAGAAGGAGATGACAAAAAAGAGAAGAGGCCACTCCATATTAGGAGTGGAAAGGAGGGTATTGAAGTGGATGATGGAAAGGACAGGTGCAGACAGCACACTGAAGACAAGAAAGAGATGTCCACTTGTATTTCTAGACCACTACTACACTACTGATATACAATCACTGATCATGCACAGACCACACTTACTAAAAGTGTGGGCCATGGGTGCCTAGAGGGAGAGATAAGTGGTAACAAGATCTGATAGGATCTGATAAGATCAAAGCAGATCCAACACCTCACACAATCCAGGATGCAAACACTGGTGTGAGGTGGATGCTTGCTAGCAAGGTCACACAAGAGTATAAGGGGAAAGGGGAGAGCTAACACTTAGGATGATGTCACACTAGTAAGTGGATATCCCAGATGTATTCAGCTGAAGAGTAACTATGATACAGCTGAAGTATATATACTAGTAGAAACCTGCACACAGACCATGTATGTACTGTAGGGCAGGTATATTGTATAGGAATGCACAGCATTCCTGTGAATGATCAATAAGCAACTTGCACAGCATCAGTAAGGATGTGCAGCATCTGTGAGAAGCTTTGTAAGTGACTGTGAGAACATGTGTCATATCTGTATAGTAATTGGTCTGATGATGAATGATGAAAGAGTCATGATAAATTGTGATAAGATCTACTGATGATTTGATAAGACAAGATGAGATATCTTTAGTAGATCTTGAGCAATTAAGATAAAAGAAATTTGTAAAAGTAAAAGAAAAATAAATGCATCCTGACAACTGGCAAGGCACACAGCATGTCATTCATTATCTCAAAGGAACATGAACACTCCAGTTACTGTTGGGCAGTACTGCTCCCATCACTGTTAGGAGGCACTTGCTTAGGCACCTCATAACAGACTTGCTTTTCCTTTTTCTTTTTCTTTTTTGTCTTACTTACTATAAGTGTAGTATTGATGACTACAGTTGTTGAGCTTAGCTCCTACTTATAGTAAGGACTCTATTTCTTTTTACTTTATAGTACTTTAGTATTTACTTACTAGAGTGTGAGCTTAGTTCCAAGTACTATAAAGCATCTCTTATTTTCTCTTTATCTTTCTTTCTTTCTTTATTATAACATTTACTTGCTAAGGACTATTACTATACAATTAGCAAGGACTCATCTCATTTTGTCTTTGTTTATCTCTTGTTCACTTCACACTTGTGGCTACATTCACTTTGGCTTACTGTGGATGCAACTTAGTCACATGATCTTGTTGATTGCTGCACAATCATCATTGATCAAGTGAACCTTATTTATTTTTTCTATTCTTAGAACCTCAGTTTTGTATAAGTAGTTGAAAGCCTGGTGGTCTTAAACCCCAGTCTTGTCAACTTTGCAATCTAGGGATTCTCCTATATGCTAAGAGTGGCCTATTGGATGGTCTTAG
The DNA here is from genome assembly GCA_003314395.1 of Albatrellus ellisii. Lineage (NCBI taxonomy): Eukaryota > Fungi > Basidiomycota > Agaricomycetes > Russulales > Albatrellaceae > Albatrellus > Albatrellus ellisii. Next base: position 103,596 of record QLPN01002323.1, on the reverse strand, counting down.
GGAAGTTCTGATATGATAATACCCCTGGTAACAAGATAGTTGATACGTGCTTGATAGATGTAATTACTATTCCTGATGACAATGAAGAGAGGGATTAATGAGATAGTGATGAGGATTATTCCACCAATGACTAAACAAGGATCCAGGATGATGAGTGTAGGAAGTCTGAGTGATGTTTAGAGTGACTTAGAGTTCTTAGACTTAGTTCTTTAGAGTGAAGCAAGATGAAAGTGAGCTTAAGTCAAGCGCAGTCATAGGAGAATCCCTAGATTGTGAAGTTGACAAGACTGGGGTTTAAGACCACCAGTCTTTCAACTATTTATACAAAACTAGAGTGTTAACTATAGTCAAGTTGTGCAGTAAAGTGCAGTAAGTATGCATCCATTGTAAGTCATGTGGCTCAGCCACAAGCATGAAATGAATGTGAGATAAACAAAGGTAAATAAAAGCAAGAAAAGGGAGTCCTTGCTAATTGTATAGTAATAGTCCTTAGCAAGTAAATGTTATAATAAATAAAGAGAGACAAAGAAAAGAAAGGAAGAGATAAGTATTTATAGTATTTGGAGTAACTCACAGCACAGTATATAAATACTGTAATACTATAAAGAATGAAGATGAATCCTTACTATAAGTAGGAGCTAAGCTCACTGCTGCAGTTAATACTACACTTATAGTAAGGAAAATATGAGAAAAGATAAAAGAAAAAGAAAAAAGAAAACCATTATGAGGTGCCAAAGCAAGTGCCTCATAACACTATACATAAGCTCACTACAATCTCACTTCACCCTCCTGGAACTAAGTCTAAGATCTCTAAGTCACTCTAAGTGTTGCTAAAGGCATCCTAAACTCATCACTCTGGATCCTCATTTAGTCATCAGTGGTATCATCCTCATCACTATCTCATTGATCCCCCTCTTCATTGTCATCAGGAATATTTACTACACTTATCAAGTACACAACAACTACCTTGTTACCAGGGGTATAGTTATCACAAAATTTCCCTAAGACCATCCAATAGGCCACTCTTAGCAGTTTATGTCTAGAGTCCATCAGATGCTTCTAGAACCTCACAGGAAGTCACTCAATACCCATTGTGGTAATGAAGGCCCATTTGCTCTTGCTAGCACACAAATGCTGCCATGTTGAACAACTCCTCTTCATGGAGATCATCATTAGCTAGAGACTGCAGCAAGAAATGGCTGTCATCATCATGGTGTATTATTTCAAATGAGGTAGTCTAACAATCTAGAATTCTATTGTTATTGATATAGAGTTGATATGTCTTATACAATTTAAAGGGGAATTCTACAATTTGAAAGTTCATGGGTGGGACTCAAAGATTTGGATCTAGAGTCCATCTAGCACGTCCAGATGCTCATGGGAAGTCACCCAGTGATCGACAGCACCGTGAGAATTCCAACAATTCACGTACATGAGCACCATCGACACATTGTCATGATCATTTGGACACTCGCACCCTCATTCTTCACAGATGACAGGCTCGTTCTTAAACCCACATTTTGCATAGTGACCAACAACTTTGTGCTTTCTAGTTTCATCCTGTCGTGCGACAGTGTTGTCCGATTGTAGACTGGACAGTTATTTGTTGTCTCCGTCATTCTCGCATGCAATCACTCGTGTGAAACCCATTCTGTATTTGCATGCTGTGCATCTATCAACATGCTGTGACCATTGGTTCTATTCGGGTGCTCACAGCGTAGCTTCGCCTCAATCCATTGAAAACGATGAATGCAACCTTGTCCCCTCTGGTTTTGACCCGATTGGCGACCATGCATTCCTCAATCCCCTCCGCTCCTGGACCCTCATCCTTCATGACACTCCAGAGTCGTGCTACGAAGCATCGACATCCCATTTTATTCCCAATCTTACAATTCATAGGGCAGGTATCCCCTGTCTTAGCTCCTCTGCAGGCTCCCGTCAGTGGCCTCCTCAACTTGCTCGAACAAATCGATGTGTGTCCCTTTACCTCTTAACATTAATCCTGTGGTGTCTCAGTGGTAGCTGGTTCTCCTGGACAGCAAGCTGCTCAGAACAAAGAAGACATTGCCGAATTGATGTCGTTGTTCTCTCGACTCATTACTATGCTCGGTGGCCATCTGCAAGATGTTGAGCCATGTCCGCCTTCCTTCCATCAGCGTATAGATGATTTGGTTAGGTCCTCTTTTCTTTTCTTTTCCATGCTATGTTTATGCTGAAGTCTAATGCCCGCACGGGACATGTAGGTTGATCATCGAGATGATGGGCAAGCTTCAGCAGATCAAACTGCGGTGGTCTTCCACTCGTGTTTTCAGGGCAAAGCATGATGCCATGAAAGTAGCGGATTATCTACAGAGGCTGAGGCAGCTTTTCGACGGCTTTTCGGTAAGCAATCATCAGTTGAGATTCATGGTTGAGCTATGTTTGAGTGCTGCTACAGTTAGAAAGTACGTTGATAACAGAGAAGAGAGTGGAGGTATATCGGGTCACATGGCAGTCCTCATACATTTCCTAAAGGCGTGCGTAGGAAATGCGAACGGAAATGCATGAAGGTTTTGGCAGGATGGAACAAGCTGTGGCACAGGTCTGTCGGATCACATGGTTGTCCTCATACGTTTCCTAAATGTATACTCAGGAAGTGCGAATGGAAATGAATGGAGGTTTTGACAGAATGGGTCAGGTTATGACAGAGGTCCGTTGGATCACATGATCATCCCCATACGTTTCCTAGATGTGTGTGCAGGGAGTGCAAATGGAGATGCACAGAGGTTTTGACAGGATGGGACAGATTGCAGCACAGGTTTGTTGGATCATGTGGCCATCCTCATACATTTCCTAAATGTGTTGGGAGGAAGTATGAATGGAAATGCATGGAGGCTTTGACAGAATGGGACAAGTTATGGTACAGGTCCATTGGATCACATGGTCATCCTCATACGTTTCCTAAATGTGTGGGCAGGAAGTGCAAATGGAAATGCACAGAGGTTTTGACAGAATGAGACAGGTTCCGGCACAGGTCTGTTGGATCATGCCTGCCCTTATACGTTTCCTAAATGTGTGTGCTGCAGGAAATGCGAACGGTAATTGACAGACTGAAAAAGATTGAGGCACAGGTCAGTTATTTGTACTCACTCGCAATATCATTGAACAAGTCTGGAGGGTTGTCATCCAACCGCAGACTGTCTGCAAATGGATCGAGCGTGGTGTCCAGATCACATGACACACAGACATTGGATCCATCTGCTGGAGGGTTCGGGCACACCTACTCTGCATCGCCTGTGCATACTACTAGGCCGATGGACTCAATGTACCAGCTGGACACGCCACCGGGGTTCATTGCAGACTCACACCCACTGACATTTGGCGCAGCGAACACAGGGATGAACTTTACGTTCGAGAACATACTCAACGCTGAGAAAGGCTTGGCAACGATGCAGGCGTTGAAGAGCCCAATGTGGTGGAACAACACACTGTTGCCTGGGTATGTCGTTTCTGCAGTGTGTCATCCTCGCATGCTTACTTTAGGATGGCAGCCAGAGCTGGATGCATGATGAAATATAACAGAGCATGTCGGGCGAGTATATACCGGCGGGCTCACTTTCCGCGCCCATGTACGTGTGTTATGGCTGCTTGATGTTTGTGAATATCTTTCTAGTGTGGTTTATGATGGTATTTTTCTGTCTTGGTCATCGACCTAGGCTTCCTTTTCCTTCAATTTATTCACCATCACCACAACGATGCATCCCCTGTAGATGTACATTTTATCCTTGGACCTGATCTTTCGTCATTAATATCTAAAAGGCATTGTTTGTGTAATATCTCAACGTTCTGCTACAAACAGTATGTTGGTCTTTCGAGCCAGTTGCATTTCCCTTCCAAGCAGAGTAAGTTACGTAGGGTTGAGAATTTGTTATTGAATCAGGTTTGGGTTTGTCACTGTAATTTGCCGGCATCCCCAATTGGGAATGTGTTTTGTATGCAGGACGTATGCAATTTATTGCGATCTCATTGGTTGTGGAAGCTTGGGTTGTGACTCTCATTCTGCAAGTCAATCAAGGGCCTTTTCATTATGGCGACCCGACCAGTCCTATAATTTTTCATGCAGACATCCTCAGCATTCACACTGTAGCTGGCGGTCTTCTTAACCTTGTGGAAATATTCGAATTGCAGGTCCTCTCTCAGACTCATAGATATCTCAGTAACCATTGGTTTTTGGCACACAGTTGATCACCAAGCTGAAGAATTATTTCCCTGGTCTTGCTGCAATGCGCAAGGGCCTGCTGAAGAATGCTGAAGCATCTTCTCCCATGCCCCATCAGTGCATGGACAAATTGTCTGGGGTATTTCACCTTTCTTGCCTGCCACGTTTGTCCTATAGATGATGATGCCCACATGGGACATGCAGTGTGAATGTTGAGATAACAAATAACCTTGAGACGGTCAGACAGCAGTGGAACCTCATTTGCATCCTCCACACAAACACAGATGCTGCCGATATAGCAGCCTGTCTGCAGGGGCTCATGCACTTTGTTAACAACTTTTGGTAAGTAACTGTCAGTCGACATTGGAAATCAGGGCTATGTCTAAGTGCCACTACAGGTAGGAAGCATGCTAATGATAGAGGGCAAGGGTTGTGGGGGCATAAGCAGAGTTGAAGTGCATCAGAATGCATTGCCACCCTTGTTCACTTCATAAATGTACTAGTGTAAAAACCTGTTGTGTTGCAACATGGAGTAATAGGAGTAATAGGACATCATCTGAGAAAGTATACACAGGTTTTTGCAACAGAAAATAAAAGGAAACAGTGCACTACCCATTGACAGACCAAGGAGTATCCAGAGAATAAGAGGTATACATATGCTGTTCCAATAGGAAACATTTGTTGATCTATTTTCTGACCAATCCCAGTTCACAAACCAACTCCAATTTCCAAACCAATACACCAATCCCAATCACCTCCCTTCCACCATAAACCCTGTGCCCTCACCTAGGAGGGGAGAAAATAGGTGAGTACAATACAACAGTGCAATTCAACAGTACAATTTACCAATCCAGTACAGAAACCAATCTTGCCTGGACACTCTTACTCCCTGGTTTGCTGCTGCTACTACTTCTTCTACACCACATTAAATTATAAAATATTATATAGTCTATTAGCAACAAAACTCACCAAGGCCCTGGCAAGATATTCTGCAAAACCTCAGGATACACCACATTCAAGGTTGATCCTCCCTGGGAACCCTCAGGAAAGAGGACCTTGATCCTGTCCCCAAATGTGCAGTGTGACAATGCAACATAGAGTTGGCCATGGGCAAAAACTCCAGAGTGCAAGTCCAATCCAACATGACTGACTGATTGACCTTGTGACTTGTTGATGGTCATAGCAAAGGCAAGGTGAACTGGGAATTGGCAGTGTGATAGAGGAATGGGCAGTGACTCTTCAGAGGGTTCCAAGACCATCCTGGGGATGAATACAACCCTGCCTGCATGCTTGCCACCCAAGATGTGACACCTGAGAACATGTGGTTTGACCTCCAGCAGCAATAGGTGAGTCCCATTGCAGAGTCCATGGGATGGATCCTTATTCCTGAGGAGCATGAGGGGACAGCCAACTTTGACATAAAGGTAGGCAAAGGGGATGCCAGAGACATTGAGGGAGTTGAGGTATTCAATGGGGTAGTCTTCCTGGCCACTCCTGACTTTGTCAACACTGAAGAGGGTGGTGTCCTCTCCAGGAAACTGGGCAAGGATGGCAGAGTTGAGATCATCAACAGTATCATTCTTGGAGGAGAGTATGGTGTGCTCCAGGAAATACTGGTCAGGCTTCTGCTCTGCATCTGCAATCCCAGGGTAGATGGTGTCAATGAGTATCTGAACAGTGTTCTCTGAGAGGTGCATGCTGGTGGGGAGTTTGATGGATGGGTTTTGGCCTCCAGCACCAACTTGAAGCAACCACTGAGCAAAAGCAGCACTGCCTGGAGTGTGGTCAAGATGCATGTTCTGCTTGAGGTGGAGGATGGTGGTGCTTTTCCAGAGCTGAGAGCAACAGAGGGAAGGATTGACTATCTGCTGTCTGGAACCCTTGGGGATGACAGGCAGGGTTTGGTGAAAGTCCCCACCAAAGAGCACAGTGATCCCTCCAAATGTAACCCCATCCTCCAGCAGGTCTTGCAAGGTGCAATCCATAGCCTCCATGGCATAGCAATGCTGCATAGGTGCCTCATCCCAGATGATGATCCCAGTCTCCTTCAGCAGCCCTTCATGGTCAGAGTTGTGCTTCAGATTGCAGGTGGAGGTTTCATGGAGGGAGATGGGGATCTTGAAGCAAGAGTGGACAGTGTGACCTCCATCCAGGAGAAGTGAGGCTATGCCTGAGGAGGCAATACAGAGAGCAGCCTTGCCCTTGGAACACACAGCAGCAGCAATGGTGTTGCACAGGTATGTCTTCCCACAACCTCTGCACTGTGGAGGAAAAAGGTCTTGCCCTGGCTCTCATCAACAGAGGCTATGACAGCATCAAAGGCAGACTTCTGCTCCTCATTGAAGGTAGAGTAGTGGTCTTCAACTTGCAGAGTGAGGTTATAGATGTCATGATCAAGCTCATCTTGCAGAAGGAGGTTGCCAAGAACTTGCCAGTTGTGCTGGGGGAGTGGCATTGGAGGGAAGTCAAGGAGGTGCTTGCCCATCTTGCTGAGAATCTTGTCAAGGAGATAGAGGCCATAGTCATGGACTTACTCAGTAGGATCAGGGAGGTTGTGATGGGTGATGAGGGCATGGTGCAAATCATCACATAGTCTTCCTTTGTGATGATCCCACAGGATGGCAGGGTTAGATGGGATGTTGTGGTAGAGGATGGAGGCAAAGAGAGAGCACAGTTGACCACCAGTCTGCATCTCCCCAGCCTCTTGCAGGCACTGATCCCATTCACCATCATCCTCCAGGAGACCTCTAGCAAGACAGGCAGCCTTGTATGTTGCATGGACCACCCCATTGCAAGTGTGCAGATCCTTCCAGTCTGTTTCCCCCTTGATGATGGTCAGGAGCATCCTGAGGTAGAGTACTCCCCAGCAGATGGATGGACAAAGTACATGTGACCAATGGCAATGCCCCTCTGTCTTGGCTTCCACTGATGCCCTTTCTGTTCCCACACAAAGTGCTGAGGAAAGTCCTGGTAGAAGTACTGGCAGGCACTGGCAGGATACTGCTGGTTTGCCTTGAACCACTTGTTACAAGGCACTTGCTTTGGCACCTTGTAATGCGTTTTTCTTTTTCTTTTTCTTTTTCATCTTATTTTATTTACTAGTAAAGTGTAGTATTATTACTACAAGTGTGAGCTTAGCTTAGTAAGGACTCTATCTTTCTTTATAGTATTACAGTATTTATATACTGTGCTGTGAGTTACTCCAAATACTACAAAGACTTATCTTTTATCTTTTACCTTTCATTATTTATTATAACATTTACTTGCTAAGGACTATTACTATACAATTAGCAAGGACTCCTCTTTCTCATTCTTATTTACCTTTAATTATCTCTGGTTCATTTCACACTTGTGGCTAAGTCACATTACTTACACAACAGATGCAACTTACTGTGCATCACTGCACATTTTTGTGCATTGTTGCACAATGCTGCACTTTACTGCACAACCTTACTATACTTAGGACTCTAGTTTAGTATAAATAGTTGAAAGACTGGTGGTCTTAAACCCCAGTCTTGTCAACTTCACAATCTAGGGATTCTCCTTTACTGCACTTGATCTAAACTCATGTTCATTTCACTTCACTCTAAAGACCTAAGTCTAAGAACTCTAAGTCACTCTAAACATGTCGCTCAGACTTCCTACACTCATCACTCTGGATCTCTGATTAATCATTGGTGGTATCATCCTCATCACTATCTTGTTGATCCCTCTCTTCATTGTCATCAGAAACAGTTATTACATCTATCAAGTGCATATCAACCATCTTGTTACCAGGGGTATTATCATATCAGAACTTCCCTAAGACCACCCAATAGGCTGCTCTTAGCACTCTTCACAACACACTTTACATACTATACATGTACACATACTTCTATCACCTTGGACTACTCACATACATCCCTGCATACCTCACACTCCACTCACTTCTCTGGGATGACATGTGTCCCTCCACTTATAGTAGTTGTTGTACTCTTTACTTAACACTCTGCCTCAACCCTACTCACCCACACTATATAAGATGGATGTGAGGCCGACACTATGTCGAAGCTGAACAACTGAGGAAGAATGCTAAAACAACAAAAGGACGATCGCACTTTGACTAGTGGATATCCCAGATATATTAGTGTATAGTAAAAGAGAAGAGAGGGGAGTACTGTACCTAGCAGATATCCCGGATGATCAGAACTGGGGAATAAACCACTAGGAGTCCCATGTATATATAGTACCCTAGAGTGTGCACAGACCATGCAGTACAGTATAGGGCCGGGGAATGAGAAAGTAAAGTAATGATGTCATATCTAATAATAGGAGGGACATGTAAGTGCTGACTGAAGCTCCACAGTAACTGTGGGAGTGATTGGCGATACTCCACAGCAGGTGTGAGAAGGATTGGTGGGCATGCACAGTAAGGGTGAGAAAACGAAGTATAACTAAAGATAGAACAGGCCGATCGGAGATCGGACGACATATGCATCATCGGCTGATAAAGACAAAGAGAAGGAATGCATGACTGTGGGAATCACTTTGATAGATCAGGAGTGATTGTAAGATCTATGATGATAGAGACATAAGAAAATAAAGGAAAATGAAGAGAAAAATAGGGAAAATAATAGTGGCCTGACAATTACCCCCTGAATATGCTAACTTCTGAGATGTATTTGAAGAAGAAGCTTCTAAGTCTCTTCTGGTCAGGGGTAAATGGGATCATGCTATTAATTTTCTCCCTGACACTCCTACCAAACAAAATTGCAAGATTTACCCTCCTTAATCCTGTTGAACAGAAACATCTAGACAAATTTCTAGATGATATGATGCAATGAGGTTATATCCACCTATCTCAATTGCAATTTGCATCCCCTTTCATTTTTATCAGGACAAAGTATGACCAGTTCAAAATTATCATTGTCTTGATGCCCTAATGGTTCACAATCAGTATCCTCTGCCACTAATCTCCAATATTATAGACAAACTACATCATGCTAAGTATTTCACCAAATCTGACATATGATGGGGCTATAATAATGTCTGAATCAAGGAATGTGATGAATGGAAAGCAGCATTCAGTACCAACCAAGGGTTGTTCAAGCCCTTGGTAATGTTCTTTGGCCTCACAAACTCACCAGCAACATTTCAGAATATGATGAATGATATCTTTGCTGATCTTATCAAGATGGTGTTGGAGTTAAGGTCAAATGCCCGACCCTGTACATGTGCTACTACTCTTTGTAACAGAGCTACAATACTTTCATAGCAGAGTTACAACTCTACAGTAGTCGTGACAGCTCCACATTGTGCTAATAGCACTTCACTTAGACAAGGCCTGGTAGCTCAGTTGTTAGAGCACCCACCCAGAGTAAGGGAGGTCCTTGGTTTGAACCCAAGCCAAGTCACTATTTTGGCAATTGTGCATTCTAACAGATGGGCAAGGTGTTCATTTATATGGATGATATTCTGATTGTTACTCTGGATCTAGAAGAACATTGTCAACTTTTTATCAAAGTTCTGACAAGATTGTGTAAACACCATCTATACTTAAAACCCTCCAAATGTGAATTCTACAAAGAAGAAGTTGAGTGTCTTGGTATATGAATCAGAACTAATACTCTTATGATGGATCTTATCAAACTCCATGGTATTGCCAAATGGCCATTACCTTGTAATCTCAAAGAAGTCTGAGGTTTCCTTTGATCTGGGAGTTTTTGTCAATGTTTCATCCATCATTTTTCTCATCTCACTCAACCACTGAATGATCTGACAAAAAAGGATATTCCTTGGCATTGGAGCAAAACAGTGTTGACGTCTCCACTACTTAGTAATATCCTATTTCCTTTTTTGTCTGCCTACTGTACAACACACTCCAACATGCACATACATAGATACACACGTCTCTCTCCTCCACATGTCTGGTCTGTGCGCTACTTGACTTACTATAATTAGCTAGTAGCGTCATAGTAGAACAATAAGAACTATTTTCAGTTCCTCTCTTGCACATGGCCTGTGCTCAACAAACAGAACAAGACACATTCAAAAAACTCAAACAATGCTTCACTTCAGCACCAGTGCTAACTCAACCTGACATCACCCAACCCTTCAGACTAGAAAGTGATGCATCCCAATTTGCTCATGGTGCAGTACTGTCTCAGAAGGGAGAACAAGATAATACAGATCATGTATTACTCCCTTCAACCTTATTCACAAAAGCCATAACCTTCTGTTTGATGATGAGACACTAATCTCACAGATCTGACAAGCACAACACATTGATAAAGAAGTATCTTGTCAGGCCGCTATTATTTTCCCTATTTTTCTCTTCATTTTCCTTTATTTTCTTACATCTATATCATCATAGATCTTACAATCACTCCTGATCTATTGAAGCGATTCCCACGGTCATATACTCTTTCTCTTCGTCTTTATCGGCCGATGACGCGTATGCTGTCCGATCTCCGATCGGCCCATTCTATCTTTAGTTATGATTCATTTTCTCACACTTACTGCACATGCTCACCAATCCTTCTCACACCTGCTGCAGAATATCACCAATCACTCCCACAGTTGCTACAGAGCCTCAGTCAGCGCTGACGTGTCCCCTCTATTATTAGATATGACATCATTACTTTACTTTCTCATTCTCTGGCCCTATACTGTACTGCATGGTCTGTGCACATTCCAAGGCACTATATATACATAGGACTCCTAGCGGTTTATTCCCCAGTTCTGATCATCTGGGATATCCGCTAGGTACAGTACTCTCCATTCCTCTTCTTTACTATATGCTAATATATCTGGGATATCTGCTAGTCTAAGTGCAATCGTCCTTTTGTTTTAGCATTCCTCAGTTGTTCAGCTTCAGCTTTGCGTCGGCCTCACATATCTACTATTTTCAAAACACTTCAAGCACCAAAAAAAAATAGCCCTCTTCAAAAGAATCTCCACCAACATTGGGAGGTTTCAGATGGACTGATTTTCCATTCCCATTGTGTCTCTACTCCTCCTGACCTATCTCTCAAACAATCTCTTTTGAGATGTCTCCATGATCTTCCTTTGGCAGGTCATCATGGATGCTTCCAGACTTATGATCTGGTCCAACAATCATTCTGGTGGCCTGGAATACATGAATTTGTTTTTGACTATGTTTCAAGGTGCCCTACTTATCAATCAACAAAAAACCTGATGCATCACCCTCCTGTCCTGCAACAAACAAACAAACCAATCCTGAATGCTCATCCCTTCTCCATGGTTACCATGGATTTTATTGTCACCTTACCCATTTCTAAAGGTTATGAAACTATTGCAGCATTTATTGATCACAATGTTACTAAAGCTGTGGTTCTAGCCCCTTGTTCTAGTTCTGTCACTGCAGAACAAACAGCTATCTTATATGCAGAGCAAGTATGGAAATGCATTGGATTATGAAAGAAGATCATTGCTAACTGTGGACCACAATTTGCCTCTAAATTCACCTGTGCCCTTACTTATATCACAGAGTTTATCCACTGCTTACCATCCCCAAACCAATGGTCAAACAGAGTGATATAACCAAGAACTAGAACAACATCTCTGTGCTTTCTGCAATACATGCCAAGATGATTGGTCCTCTTGTCTACCACTCACCAAATTCACCCACAACTCCCATTGTCATTCCTGTACACTTCATTCTTTTCTCTTATGGGATATCACCCTTCTGGTGGACCCTCTATTCCTTCTCCTGTTTCTATTTCCTCCATTTCTGATTGCACCACCACACATTGCAATGTGATATCCATCATTGCATTACACAACTTCATTCTCTTGACTTCCACCTGCAGCAAATTTGTGTGCAGAGACATCATGAGCTCCATCAAATTGCCAATCAATAAGTTAATGCAGACACATATTGTCAGATGCTTCCTTTCATGGCCTCATGTACTGACACTAGCTGTACCCAACATCCCCCATCCACTCATCAATCCCACCCCTCATACAGTGACTTCCAAAATTGATTCAATGTTTTGCAATTTCTCATTGTTTGCTGATTAAATCAGGAACCAGAACAAGTAAGACCAAAGTGTAAGTTGATGCCTAAAGCTAGAACATCAGGGCTATACATTTTAAAAACAATTACATAATTTGGATCAGTATCTATGGAGATATAAACAGCTTAATCTAGGGTATCATTGAATCAATTTTGTAACTGACTGTCAAAAAACCAGAAACTAGGAATTCTAATACTTTGTATGACCTCCCTTGGCCTTAATTACTGCTTCAAGTCTTCTAGGCATACTTTCAATCAAGTTCTGACACACCTCTGGTGGAATTTCATTCCACACCTCTGCCACTCTCTCTCAAATCTCCCAAACCCCTTTAGGCATTGTTGAATACTCCCCAGCCATCATGTGATATGTTGTCACAGATGTTCAATGAGGTTTGATGAGAACAGGTCATGTGCAAGAGGAGGATACAACTTGTTCCTTATTCTTTTATGATCATGCTACTATCTACTTATAGTAGCTGGTATAGTGCATGGACCAAGTGTAATAATGGTAAGGGTGTGTATTTTTATATATACATGTATGTGTGTATGTGTAGTATTCACAGACAAGAAAGGAGATGTGTAGTAAGTATATGTATGAATGTCAACAGGGTTTATGTCTGGAGACTGTGGAGCCCAGTCCAGAACATTGATATCATTGTCTTCAAACCATTTGGTGGCCTTTTTGGAGGTGTACTTCAGGTCATTATCCTGTTGAAAAATGACATCATTGGCAGAAAACCCTGATTCCTCCAGGCTGGGCAGTAGGTTGTCATCCAAAATACTCACAGATTGATCTGGATTCATCTTCCCCTCAACCTCTGCAAGTCTTCCAACTCCCTCCCAACCCATACAGCCCCATACCATGATGTTTCCACATCCAAACTTCACTGTGCCCTGCACCTCATGATCAATCAGCCCCTGACCAACCTGCTTCCAAACTTACTGCTTTCCATCTGACCCAATTCTGTTGATTTTGGTCTCATCTGACCAAATAATCCTCTTCCAGTCCTCTACAGTCCAGTTTTGGTACTTCAAAGCAAAGGCTAAGTGTTTCTTGCAATGTACTGCAGAGAGTAGTGGCTTTTTCTTCTTTGTTACAGCCTTCAATGAATGTCATTTAAGAACTCAGCGCACAGTTTGTGAGGAGACAGGGTTGGGGATGATGGAATTGATGTGCTTTGTGGCCTGGACAGCATTGGCAACCTTTCCTGTGGTGATTTGTGTAATGATAGTGTGTTCAGAGGAGCAGAGAGCTTGGAATGATGACCAGAATGAGGTGACTGACAGTTGGGAAGGAGGTTTTGGAGGACCCTGGCAACTGTAGGCTGGCTAACACCAAGAGAGGAAGCAATTTTATGAGTGGATTGACCATTGCTTGCTAGGGCAATGATGTTTTCCTTCTGAGCAGAGGAGATAGAGCACATGGGAGAATTGAAAAGCATTGAGTGGGTTGGCAGTGCCTAAATAACTTCAGTTGAAGTGGTTGCTAAGATACAATCTCTAGCAACCAACTGTCAATCATATGTCTGTCAAAGTTTGACAGTTCTGTCAGACTTTGACAGTTCTGACAACCAGTTACAAAATTGATTCAATGACATTATAGATTGAACTGTCTGTATCTCCATGGATGCTGATCCAAAGTATATAATTCATTTTCCAATGTATAGCCCTGATGTTCTAGTTTCAGACATCAACTTACACTTTGGTCTTATTTGTTCTGGTTCCTGAGTTAATCAGCAAAAAATGAGAAATTGCAAAATATTGAATCAATTTTGGAAGTCACTGTATTGTAGATGTTGGATCTGCAAGTGTATGGGTCATAAAAAGGTTGATTGCCCACAGTGACAAGCTACCCCTTGACCATGATGACATTCTACTCCATATCCACTCACATCCACATTGTCTTGTCCAGTGGAGTATATTAACAGTCACATCTCCTCACTGGAGTATTATGACTATGGGGTCAACAAAAGGCATGCATGTGACTAGGTGTATCACAGATGCTACATGGTAGATGGGAGGTCATGTCACAATTTTCCTTTCTTCTATACTTACATTTACCAACTTACTGCACCACAGCATCTTTCATACTTACCAATCACTACACAGTATTACTGGAACATTCTTCATATCATGACATGGCCTGTTCTATTACTGTAACAGAATATTCTTTGACTTACAGTTGTACTATATAAGAAGCCAGGTACTATACAGGATCCCTAGCTTAGTCTCCTGTATTTGTTACAGCATCCTGCTCTAGCTTTCTCTTGAATCTCACTCTGTTGTGTTCTCATTGCATGCTATGCTCTGAGTCTATCATCTGTTCCAGTATGATGATAGCCAGCTATCCTGCCATACTAAATTATAACAGTCATCTCCAACTCCCTCTAATCATGAATCCTGATTCCTTAAGATGCTAAAGCATTTCCTTGTCCCTGTGCCACCTCAACCATCAGTTCTCATCCCAATCCTACAGACTGATGTGCAGGTATCATCAGCCTTTGCAGTCTGCTGTTGGAGACCTTCTCAATATTGCAGATATAGTCATGGTGTTGCTCTTCTCCTCTTGCTCCAGTAGTATTTCAGTGGCAGCACCCAGAATTGCTTAGATTTTTGTTACAGATGGCACAATCATTGTGCTGCAGGCTGTGCACAGGATAGCCAAGGTGAAGTGCTGATTCCTCTGCCAGATTGGTTGATGAGTCTCAACTGTGTGTATCAACAAAAACTACAGCATGGTGTTTACATCTAGAGGGGATGAGAGGAGGCATGGAACCCCTGTGTACTTAATTCTCTTAATAGCTGTTATATCTTTTGATTGAGCTGTCATGCCACATAATCATCAGATATGACTGGTGAGTACATGAAGGGAATGAGAGTAAAGTAACCTAGACAATCTGTCTATGCACTGACAGAGCACAGGCAGATATGAATCCACATTCTGTAGCAGACCCTTGAGCATTGTGATGAGCTCAGAGAAATCAGTTTTTAACAACCTGGAACACTGACATATGGCCTTGGAAATGTCCATTTGTCCATTGTAGTGTCCAATTCCAAGCATCCAAGAAAGTTGGACAAAGCTTCCATGGAAAAGGATGTGTACTTTCCTGGAAGGTAATGCAGGAAGCTTGATTTTGAAGACTCTTATGGACCTGCAGATTGATGTGATTAGCAGCTTATTTGGGTATTTCCAGCCTCTTTTAGCAGTGTCCATGGACTGGACATGGACAAGCCCTTTCCTGAATGCAATATGCCAACAGTTGCTGCATTCCAGATGATTACAATGTTATCCCACAAATTTGAGGTGATACACACCCCATGGGTGACAAGTAAGCCAATTACAGTGACCCTCAATAGCCTGCAGTAGCACTCCAGTTTGGACACTCCACAGCCAGACAAGTTGCATCATATGAACCAGACACCAACTGCTCTCCATCTTATTGAAGAAGGTTGCTTGGAAATAGTGCAGCCAACTGTAGAAAGAAGAGTATTGTATTCTACAGGAAGAAATAGTGAGAAATCATAAATGGTGAATGGTATAGAGAGTAAGTACTGACCTCAGTCTCTTCATAGAAGACTAAAGGAAAAGAAAACATGTGAGAGACATTTTCTATAACTAAATAGTCCATCTGTATCATCCCTGAGTCCCACAAGAGGTCCATGTGGCATAGCTGTGCAGTCACACACATTCACTGTTGCATGTTGGATTGTGCAGTAACCCAGGTGTTAAACACATAATTGTCACCTTTGTGAGTGAGTGCCCTCATTTTCACACAGGGCACAGTATCACTCATCTCTTAATGCAATGACGAGCAACCTGGTGCTATCTCATCCCACTGTGTCCTATGACCATATCATTTCCAATTTTTTCCAATCATAAATCCTTATTCTTCAGCATGTTCAGAGGTTTTTTTATCCCACCACCACTTTGACCTACCATTCTTGTCCCAGTCCCAAAAGACATCATGAGTCATCATTGGCATTTACCCCTCTGCAATCTGCTGCTGGTGACCTTCTCAGGATTGCAAAAAAAGTTGAGGTGTGGCACTTCTCCTCTCAGACCTGCAGGATCTCAGTGGCTATTGATTCTTGTTGGACAGAAATTGGCTCAGAATGTTGATGATATCATCAAGTCAGGGAAATCATTGTCCAATATTGTGAACATTTTCCAAGGCCTGCTTCATAATCCTGAAGGATGTCTGCCTGCACTCCATCAACATATTGAAAACTTGGCTAGGTATTTTTTTCCCTGTCATGTTTGTGCCAGTGAAGCTGAATGCTCATGCAGGACTATCTCCTTCATCCCTATCATCAATCATATGATGCTGATCTGTTATTATCAACTTGTTACCAGGAACCCCCAATCATCATTATATCCCTAAGACTGTCCAATAAACCACTCTTAGCAACAAGATGGTGACATTCTTGTTGAGTGTTGGCTCTGCAGGTCTGGATGCAAGTGGGAGCCAGCACACTCAGTGATTGTCTTTTCCTCCAACAAGCCAGATCCCACTGTCATCTTGCAATCTCAATAATGCCTCTGATGAGATAGGTCAAAGGTCATCTGTAGCACATGGGGGTGGTGCTGGGCAGGTATGGGGAAGATACCATGGTCAGTGAGGATGGATCTGTGGCAATTGTAGAATGTGCAGAATGTGGTGTGATGCAAGGTGTTGAATTCAGAGAGCAGGTGGATCCACTTGGTTGATCTTGCTGATGTCACATCACAAACATGCACCACACTGCTCAAATAACTCATCAGGAGCCATGTACCATCTGCAGCACAGGCATGGCTTGTTAGGGATGAGCTATCAACCTTCTTCACAACAAGTTGCTGATCTGAGATAGCATTCAGCAGACCAAACTTATTGTATATTAGCCACATAGCTAGGTCACTCTATGGAGAATATGAGAACACATGAAATCCATAATCCTGGGATTGGGCATCAAATTTCCACATGTAAGTGTGGTTGTCCAGGTCCCAGAGCTCAATTGAATGCTGATCAGACATAAGTATGTGTCTGCAATTGGAACAAAATGAGACAAGATTTCCACTCCTATGTTTGAGTATGATGTGACCAGACTGCAAGTTGATGATAGAGATGTCCTGTCTTTTGAAGTCCCTCATTCAGCACACTGTGAGATACTTATCATCCAGGGACACCACCATGATGTGAGATGATGACCCATCCAAAGATTCACCCCAGTTTGCCCACACTAGGTTGTTTGACTCCACAGCCTGAGCTTTGATAGTCCCATCAGAGGAGGTGGTGGTGAATAAGGTTCTGAGATGTCAGGATTGTCAAGCCTATGGCAGACATCCATAGCATGAGGCCACTGATTCCCGACATATCCCTGCCTCCTTACTGGGAGCTGCCCTGGATCTAAGCCAAGGGATGAGAGAACTCAGCTAAAGAAGAGGGGATGGAACCAGCTGTAACAAGCTGGAGTCTATTTGTCTAGCTACCTCACTACTTATAGTACTATGGATCATGCACAGACCAGGTGCAGTACCTAAGGGCAGGTCTACAGTAACTAGAAACACAGCAAATGTGTGAGTACTGCTGACAGATGCCACACATCTGTGGGAACCATCTCTGAGATGACCATAATGACTGTAAGTAAGATATCTGAGAGAGATAAGATAAAGAGATAAGTTGAAGATATTATCTAATCAGATGATCTAAAGAGAAACATAGGGAAAGTAAAAGAAAAGAAGTAATACCAGCAGGGAATAAGGTCAGCAATAGGAGTCTGACATGAGAGGGGATGGAGCAAAGGAGATGAAGGTGTCATGATGTGGCACTTGAGCAATATTCAAACCCCACAAACATACAGTCTTGTCATCAGATGTTGATGCCAGGAATCCATTGGGGGAAAGTGGGACTACAGCAATTAAACCTGCATGTCCTTGGAACTGACAGTTTGACTTCCCAATCTGATAATCCCAGACTTCACAGGATTCATTGCTATATGTGCTGCAAATGGCCAGGTGTGCTGAGTCTAACATTGATTGAGCTGTTATATGGTGTGGTCACTAGGTATGATCAGTGAGGATACACAAAAGATGAGAGTAAAGTGACCTGGACAATCTGTCAATGTGCTGATGGAGCATGGGCAGACATGAATCCACATCCTGTAGAGAGCCCTGGAGTATTGTGACATGCTTGGAGAAATCTGTCATCAACTTTGCAACATTGCGTTTGTTTTGGCCTGCTTCCTGTCCCACACAGGTCAGTGATAGGTTAGGTCCAGAGAGAGAAACAATGCCAAACCTCAACTATCTCAATCACTTTCAGAAGGCCACTGGCTGCAGACTGTAAATGAAGAATGTGGGCAGATACTTGTACAATGACTTGTAATGCTGGATTGAGAACTGAATAACACATAGACCCTGTCTCCTCATCAGGGATGACATGTGCAGCATTGCACATTGCATCTACCTCTGCCTCCAAGTGGACAGCAGTTACAGTGATGTCAGTGCCTCTGTATTTCTGGTTGGATGTCCTATGCAGAAAGTCAACAAATGTACAAGGATGACTACATGCTCCAATGCACCTCCACTCTTCTCTCTATCAGCACTACACCATCTGCCTGTAGTGTACATGCACACTATGGAAAACAGCTACAAATGTGATATATAAGCATAAACAGATCCCCAAAGGGGCAGTGGCAGCATGCATGGCTGCAGTGGGTGTAAGTGGTGTTGAATTCTCCTTGTACATCGATTACTGCACCTCTTACTTACATTTTCATTCGGCATTCCCTCCATTATACTTCATCACACTTCTCACACATATTTACATACCACTGACACATTACTTACAC
>QLPN01002323.1:0-84358 GCA_003314395.1 Albatrellus ellisii | reverse complement strand
ACTCTCCTCACCTTGTGGCAACCTACTGTTGCCCACCATGCTTCTTGCCACTGCAGCCATGCTGCTCCTTGTTTCTCACTTGCAATACATGATTATTATTGCTTTAGTTGCCTGCCATAACCTGTGTGAACAAGTGGAGGTGAATACAGTGAGGCAACATGATGTGGTGATAGTATGCTGTAGGGAGAGTAGGAAGGGAAAGATGGTAGTAGAGAGATGATACTCACTCAGACTTGTAAGGAGGACATCTGAGGAGATTGTATGTAGGGAGTCCATCTTATGTAGTATCCACAGGGAAAGTTATAGCAGAGATAGGTAAGTAAAAGACAAGGAGCTCCACATATGTGAGGGATACATGTCATCCTGGTGAAGTGTGTGGTACTCAGAGTAAGAGTGGGGAAAGAAGGTGGTAGTCCAAGGATATAGAAGAAGTATGGTGGATATGTAATGTGTACATGTGTAGTAGGTAATGGAGGGGAAAGCTGAATGAAAGTAAGTAGAATGTATGAATATTCAACATGTAGCAGCAATCAGACATAGCTCAAATCCTCAATGCTGACTAATGGTTGCCTACCAAAAGCATTGACAGACCACTTGAGCTGCTGCAGACAGGCCATCACTTGAGCAGTGTCTCTGTCTGTGTGGAAAACATGAGTTAACTTCTGCTGCCATTTGATCTGCTGAAGGTTGTCTGTTGCTTTGACAAATAATCTATATGTCCCTGTGAGGTGCATGCTAAGACAGTGAGGTCACAACTGAAGAAGAGGGGGATTGGCAAGGAATGGAGACAATACACCTTAAGAAGAGTCACACTGTATAGCAGATATCTCAGATGTATAAAGCTAAGGAACTGTCTACTACAAGAGACTCCTATATATACTACAAGGATTGGCACACAGACCATGTGCTGTCACTGTAGGGTAGGCATATGTAACTGAGATGCACAGCATCTGTGAGAAGTATCAGTAAGCAATGCACAGCATTGCACTGCATCAGTAAGTGTCTGTGGGAAATGTGGTCATAAGTGTATAGTAAGCAGCCTGATGACTAAATGAATACATGTCATAGATAATCACGATAAGATCTACTGATGATCTGATAAGATGAGATAAGATATCTCTTGTAGATCTTGAGTGATAGGGATGAAAGAAATTGTAAAATGAAAAGAAAAATAAGTACATTCTGACAAATACCCCCTTTCTTAGGGTGAGACAACTCAACAAACATTGGAAACTCCTGTAGATCCAAAACCTTTATCTCCACATTGCATAGTGTCCAATGAATCAACTTCTTTGACTTCAGCAAGGGATATATGTTCCAGAATCAACTGAGCAACTCGATCTTTGACATTGACAATAAAGTTGTTGTCATTGAGATTGATGAGAAGAATCTTTACTGGTCCTCTGTAATCTGAATCAATAACTCCTGCTCCAATATGAATGGAATTTTTGACAGCCAAACCACTGTGAGGAGCAATACATCCATAACAGTTGTCTGGTATAGCCAGGGAGATTTGAGTATCGACCAATTTCTGACTGTGTGCAGGAATTATAATTTCTTCTGCACTATAAAGATCTGATCCAGCAGCATGCTCTGATCCTTGAGTAGGTAGTGTGGCTGAGTCTGAAAGTTGTTTGATTGGAATGGAACAATGTTGAACTGATCTGATAGTGAGAGGATGTGTGGTATGGAATTCTTTGACCAGCTTTGGTATGTCTTCGATCATAATGTGTGCTGGTTCCCAGGAATTTTTGTCTTCTGGGTAATTCTTCCACTTGACAAGGTATTGAATATTTCCCCTGTATTTTCTACTATCTAAGATTTGTTCAGCTCCATATTGTTCAACATTGTCTTTGATGATAGGTGGAGGTGGAGGTTTAATGACATGCTCTGGGATGTTGTTTGGAGTAAATGGTAATAATTTGACAACATGGAATACTGGATGAATCTTCATAGATTTGGGAAGTGTTAATTCATATGCATTGTTTGATAACACTTTGGTGATAGGATAAGGTCCCAATCTTTTGTGATCTAATTTCTGAGTAGGTCATCCAGTCTGTATGTCAGAAGCGTCTAACCAGACTTTGTCTCCAATTTGATATTTAGGAGTGTCTCCTTTGTGCATGTCATAGTATTTCTTCATATCATCAGCCACTTTCTTTAGTGCTGATTCTGCATCTTCCCTCATCCTTTTTAATCCTTCAACAAAATTTTCTACCAAGTTGATAGTGGACATCTTGCCTGGTTTAAATCCCATATGTGGATTCTGTCCAGAATTCAACATGAAGGGGGAATATTTGGTTGAGGCATTGACTCTGTTATTGTAACAGAATTCTGCAATTGGTAACCAATTCATCCAGTCCGACTGACAATGGTCTACAAAAATGCAGAGATATTGTTCTATCTCTTGGTTGATTCTTTCTGTTTGACCATCCATTTGTGGATGATAGGCTGTAGATAAGGCTGTCTTAATGCCTAACAACCAATTTAATTACTTCATCATTTTGGAGGTGAATTGAGGGCCCCGATCAGATAAAATCTTTTCAGGTAGTCCATGAAGCTTCTAAATATTGTCCCTGAACAGTTGCACTACTCCTTCTGCTGTGACATCAGATGTCATTGCCATGGTGTGAATCATTTTTGAAAATCAATCAACCACAATGAGAATTGAATCATATCCTTGGCTGTCTGGTAATTGTGTGATAAGATCTGTGGATATGATTTGCCAAGGATTTGATGGTATTTCATTGGGAGTAAGTTCTCCTTGTGGTTTCTTTGTGATTGTTTTTGTTCTTTGGCATATGTCACAACTTTTGACATATTTTCTGACATATGCAGCCATACCCTTCCACCAAAACATTCTCAACACTATCTCCAGTGTCCTCCATTGTCCTGGATGTCCTGTGATTGGAGTGTTGTGGCATTGTTTGACTACATCTGCTCTGCAGCTGTCTGGGACAAGGATTTTGTCTTTGTACATGAGCAATCCTTTTTTGTTCTGTCCCCAAACTGCTATTGTAGCCATTTTTGCTTCATCTGCAGATAATTCTACCCACATCTTGACATCTCCATCCTTCTCCTGTTCATCTGCTATCTTTTGAAGTAGTGGAATATTGTTTGCCATTACTGCTATGGTGTGTTTGTCTGTATTCTTGGATGCACAAGCACTATCAACAAGACTAGATGATTTGAAAAATTCTGGTTTTAGCAGTATGGTGTTCTCATTGTCATGTTCCACCCCTGTGAGGCGCACACTAGGACAGCAAGGTCACAACTGAAAAGAGGGGGGGATTGGCAAGGGACAAGACAATACACCTTAGATGATTCATGCTGTATAGCGGATATCTCAGATGTATAAAGCTGGAGAACTATCTACTACATGAGAGTCCTTATATACTACAGAGATTGGTGCACAGACCATGTGCTGTCACTGTAGGGTAGGTGTATGTAAATAAGATGTGCAGCATCTGTGAGAAGTATCAGTAAGCGTCTGTGGGAATTGTAGTCATAATTGTACAGTAAGCAGTCCGATGACTAAATGGATATGTGTCATAGATAATTGCGATAAGATCTACTAATGATCAGATAAGATGAGATAAGATATCTTATGTAGATCTTATGTGATAAGGATAAAAGAAATCGTAAAATGAAGAGAAAAATAAGTACATTCTGACAACCCCCTCTTTATGATCTGCTTGTCTCAAGAGAAGGTCTGGTTTGGCTGAACTTTTTCCCAGTTGATGGGAAAGGTGAAAATTGAACCTAGAAAGAAATAGAGACCATTGAGCCTGGTGATGGTTCAATTTCTGGGTACTCATGAAGTACTCTAGGGTTTTGTGATCTGTGAGGATCTTGACAGGACTATCTGTTCCTTCTAGATAGTGTTGCCATTGTTCCAAAGCACATATAACAGCTAACATCTCTTTGTTGTAGATGTCATAATTTCTCTCTGCTGGTGATAACCCTTTGCTGATATACATGACTGGATGCCATTTTTCATTGTCTCTCATTTGCAAAAGTACTGCACCTGTAGCATACCCTGAACTGTCTGCTTCTACAAGATATGGGCGATGGGGTTCAGGAAAGACTAGAACAGGTTTTGAACATAACGCTGTTTTGAGATTTTCAAACAAGTCTTTTTGTTCCTGATCCCAGTGCCACTTGTTATCTTTTTGTAGTAATGCATTCAGTGGTTTTGCTAGATCTGAAAATCCTCAAATGAAGCAACAGTAAAAGTTGGTGAAGCCTAAAAATGAGTGAACTTCTGTGACAGAGGTCAGTGTAGGCCATTCTGCTATCCCTTGAACTTTGACTGGATCCATCATGATTTTGTCAAAGGATATTTTGAGGCCCATATAATCTATCTCTGTTTTCTCAAAGTTGCATTTTTCAGGTTTCAAATAGAGTTTGTTGTCACATAGTATTTTGAGGACTTCTTCAACAATGAGGCAATGTTCCTCCATTGTCACAGTGAAGATAAGGATGTTGTCCATGTAAACCACCACTTTGCCCCTAGCGATAAGTTCTCTAAAGAGATGATTCATCATGGTTTGAATCATTGTAGGGCTATGGTGAGTCCAAAGAACATAACAAGTGGTTCAAATAATCCTCTGTTTGTAATGAAGGCAGGCTTCCATTTGTCTCCTTCCTTGATTCAAACATTGTTGTATCCCCATCTGATATCAAGTTTGGTGTAATATTTAGCCCCTTTGAGTTTGTCTATCAATTCTGAGATGAGTAGTAATGGATAGGAATTTTTGATAGTAATCTCATTGAGACATCAATAATCTTGAATGGGATGTAATTCTCCTGACTTCTTTTTGATAAAGAAAAATGGTGAAGCCATAGGTGATTTGGAGGTATGTATGCACCCAGATTTCAAGTTTTCTTCAACAAATTTCTCCAATTCTTGTTGTTCGACAAAAGAAAGATTGTACACTTTCCCCATGTGCATCTTTGCCCCTTCTTTCAACTTGATGGTGTGATCCCATATTCATTTTGGAGGTAGTTTGTCAAATGATTCTTTGGCGAATACAGATTTGAATCCATGATATGCTTTGGGGACAATATCTTCAAATGATTTTTTTATTTTCTTCTTTTCTGCCTCAATTGCTAGATCTTGGGATATGTTTTGAATTGCGGTGTCCTTCTCATCATCTCCTATCATGATGCAGAGGATTTGGTCTTCCTTCTGTACTTCATCTTCATCATCATCATCTACTTCCACTATTTTTGGTATTTCCTGTTTCAACTTTTCTGCTTTCTTCTTCTTCCATTCTCTTCTCTCTTCAACTACTCATAGATGGCATCATCTTGGACATCTTGTAAACAATATAAGTCCTGTATTCCAGTCTATTTCTGGATTGTGGATTTTGAGCCAAGTTTCTCCTAAGATTAGATTGACTTTGCCTAGTCCTGTGACACAAAATGTTGTTCTTTCTGTGTGATTTTGGACTTTGACAATCAGATCCACTGTTTCTTTGATAGATCCTTGTTCATTTTTGGATCCATCAACATTGTAGACTGGTATAGTGATGGGGAGTTTCTTTGTGTTAAGATGATATGTTTGTACAAACTCTTCATCAATATAACATGTAGTGGCTCCCAAATCTAGTAAGGCTTCAATTGTTATGGTTTGTCCATTTTCTGGTCTTTTGACTTCAACCTTGATCATAGGTAATTCTGTCTTGATTCCCATGACTATGTGCTTTTCTTTTTCTTGAGAGGGCATACTCTCAGATGTCTTCTTTTCTTCTGTATTTTTCTCTGATGCAATGTTGTTGAATATATTTCATCAATAGGATTGCATACATTTGTGTGATCAACAGTGCCATTGTCTGGAGCAAGTACTGAAAACCTATTCTTGGACAGTCCAGTGACATCTACTGGCTGTCCTTTGCAAAACCCAAGTTCTTCTTCCTCTCTCCTTTATCAAAGATCAGCTTCTCAAAGTCTGCTGTAGACATTTGTCTGATCTCCTCATGTATCTCCCTAAAGTTCTTCCTCTGTGGGCAGATGTTTGCCCTATGCCCCTCTTTCCTGCAATTGAAACAAATAAGGGGTCTTCTTCTTTGCATCATGTCTATGTCCATCAGCACTGTCACATTGCTTGCCTTTTGTGTACTAGTACTTGGCTGATTGGCTGATTGTGTATATCTGGGGGTCCATTGTGGTGTTCCCCTAGCTTGCATAAGCTGACAATATTCTTGCATATGCCTATCAGTTTGTTGTGCCATCTTTTGCCATTCTAGATATGTGACAGGGGTGGGTTGATGTTGTAGATTCATCCCAGAAGATTATTATTTAATCCTCTTTTATAGTAGTCGATGAGTGCATGCTCATCATATAGTGTTTTGGCTGCTAATAAGAGAAATTCTGTGGTGTATTCTTCTGCTGTTTTTCCCATCTGTCTGAGTTTGTGTAAGGCTTGCTGTGCAGTGTGTGATTCATCTGGATCACCAAATTGTTCCCATAATTTTGCATCAAATTCTACTGAGTTCTGAAAAGGCATGGGATATAGTGGATTGAAGGGGTTAGCTTCATGAATTCCTTGTTTCGTGACTTGTAGATCTTGCCATGCTTCTGCTGAACCTCCTATCATGTAAGATAGGGCATAGGTGATTTGATCACTGTCTGACCAGGTTTTGTTTGCTGCAAATACTAGGAATAGTTCTTGGACAAATGAATCAAGTTTGTCTCACTTCCCTGAGTATGCTGTAGGTGCAGAAACTTTTACCCAGTGTTGGGCAAATATGTGGGCTGACAGGGCATTGGTTTGGCCAGAGGAATTGGCAGGAATAACTGGAGGGGCTGTTGAAGGTTGGACTTGTTGTCTCATCATTGCAGTGATGTCCTTCATATTTTTGGCTATGTCTGCCATTGTTGTCCCCAGGCTGATTATTGCATTGCCTTGTTCTCTCTGTATTCTTTGTTGTTGTTTCATCTGATCGTTCATCATCTCCATTGCTTCCTCTACATCTAGTAGTCTGAGTCTTCTGGTTTCGTCTGTGTCCCTTCTTTCCCTTTCCCATTCTGCTGAGGAATCTTTGACCATTGGTGCTGGTTCCCTCATTTCCCATGTGCTCAGTCCCAGTTATGTCATTGTTTGTTTCTGAAGATGAATGCTTGGGGGAGTGAATTTGTATATGGGCTGGAACAGTTGAGGTAGTCTGGAAAGAAATGCCAAGGGAATTCCTCAGGGTGGTCATTATAATAGGGGTTGTGGAGATGAAAGAATGAAATTGCCTGTTGCTGTTGGTAGTTGTAGTATAGTACTCTAGAGCATGCACAGACCATGCAGTACAGTATAGGGCCAGAGAATGAGAAAGTAAAGTAATGACATCATATCTAATAATAGAGAGGATGCATCAGTGCTAACTGAGGCTCCGCAGCAACTGTGAGAGTGATTGGTGATACTCCACAGCAGGTGTGAGAAGGATTGGTGAGCATGCACAGTAAGTGTGAGAAAAGAAGGCATAACTAAAGATAGAACAGGCCAATCAGAGATTGGATGACATACATGTCATCAGCTGATAAAGACAAAGACAAAGAGTGCATGACTGTGGGAATCGCTTTGATAGATCAAGAGTGATTGTAAGATCTATGATGATAGAGATATAAGAAAATAGAGAAAAAATGGAGAAAATAATAGTGGCCTGACAAATACCCCCTTCTTGAGGCGAGATGTCTTGATGAGTGAAAAATGGAGATGAACAAGCATGGCAAATATCTTCTTCTTCACCTTCCATGGATTTGAAAGGAATGCCAGCAAAGAGTGATGGAGAAAGAGGGATGATGGAAGAGGACTTGGGTAATTCTTTCAAGTCTTCATAAGATTTAGGAGTAATGACTCCATCATCATCTTCATCTGTGAATTCATCTTCATTGTCAATGATGCCAAAAGGAACTTCCTCATATCCTTCATCAAGAACAGGTGGGGTAGATGTAGGTGTTTCTTCATGAAGTTGTCAAGCATAATGTGGTTGAGCCATCATCTTGGGTGAATATTCCATCTGGTAAAGGGAATAAATGGCTACCAAATGTATTGCTTGAGGATGTTCTTTATGGTACCTCTTGAGCATATCAGGAACATCTTCCATCAATACTGAAGCAGGTTCCCAAGAATTTTCCTCTGCAGGGTAGTCCTTCCATTTGATCAGATATTGAACTTTACCATGAGAAAGATGACTGTTGAGAATTTCTTTGACTTCATATTCTTCAACACCATTTTTGATGATAGGAGGAGGAGGAGGAGGAGGAGGAGGAGGATGGATTTCTCTTTCAACAATGACATCTTTGATGAAAGGGCAAAGTTTGACAACATGGAAGACTGGATGGATTTTCATCATCTTTGGAAGTTTGAGATGGTATGCGTTATTTGAAAGTACTTCAAGTACTTCATATGGTCCAAGACATTTGTGATCCAATTTCTTCATCAGTCTGCCTGTGTCAATATTAGTGGCCTCAAGCCAAACTTTATCTCCAATGGCATAAACTGGAGTTTTGCCTCAATGTTCATCATAAAACTTCTTCATATCATCTGCCGCCTTCTTCAACAACACCTCTGCTTCTTCTCTGATACGTTTGAGTCCTGCTACAAACTTGTCCACTGAGTCAATCTTGGTAGATGTATGAGGTTCATGGCCCATCTGTGGATCTTGTCCATAATTCAGCATGAATGGTGAATATTTTGTTGCTGAATGAATGCGATTATTGTATGCAAATTCTGCCATAGGCAACTAGCTTGCCCAATCATTCTGCCAATGATTAATAAAGATGCAGAAATATTGCTCAATTTCTTGGTTTATCCACTCCATTTGTCCATCTGTTTGGGGATGGTAAGCTGTGGATGTAGCTGTTTGAATCCCCAATAAACAATTTAATTCATGCATGACTTGTGATGCAAATTGAGGTCCTCTATCTGATAAAACCTTCTCTGGAAGACCATGATGTTTCCAAACATGATCTCTCATAATATGTGCCACTCCTTCTGCTGTTATTGTCTCTGTTGTTGGAATAGCATGAATCATCTTGGTGAAACGATCCATGACCATGAGAATAGAGTCATTGCCTTGGCTTTCAGGCAGTTTGATGATGAGATCTGTAGAAATAATCTGCCAAGGACGTGAAGGAATTTCGTTAGGCGTTAACTCTCCTTGAGGTTTAGTAGGGAAAGTCTTTGTCCTTTGGCATAAATTGCATCCTTTGACATATTTCTCCACATATGATGCCATATTTGGGAACCAGAAATGTTGTTGAACCATTTCCAAGGTTTTCTTGTAACCTGGATGTCCTGCAAGAGGTGAATCGTGGCAGGTCTTCATCAGTTTGGTGTACATTGTTTCTGGGACATAGAGTTTCCCATCATAGAAGAGTGTCTTCTTTTCATCTTCACTCCATCATGTGAATACTGCAGTTTTCCTCAAGTCTGCATCCAACTTGTCCCAGACTTTGTAGTTGTGATCTTCTTTTTGCGCATCCATAATTTTCTTCAAGATAGGAGGACTAAGAGCTGCAAGGGAAATTTTGTGTTTGAAAAATTCTGGCTTGAGTAAGATGATGTTCTTGTTGTCATCTTCTACCCCCTTCTTATGGTCCAAACATCTTGAGAGGAGATCAGGGTGAACATTGGTAGAGCCCGGTTTGTGGACCATGTTGATTTGGAAGCAAGACAAATAAAGAGACCAACGAGCTTGACGATGGTTGAGCTTCTGGGCTGTCATGAAGTATCCCAAGTTCTTGTGGTCAGTGACAACTTGAACAGGATGGATGGAACCTTCAAGGTAATGTTGCCATGCTTCCAGAGCACAAATGACAGCCAACATCTCCTTGTCATATATGTCATAGTTACCCTCAGCAGGTGACAAACCCTTACTGAGGTAAGCAACAGGGTGCCACTTGTTATCCTGTCAAAGCTGCGAAAGAACTGCACCGGTAGCATAACCAGAACTATCCACTTCAACTCAGAACAGATACTGTTTGTCTGGGAATACTAAAACCAGTTCAGAACACACAGCATCTTGTAAATGAGTGAACACCAATTGCTGTTCATCATTCCAATGCCACTTGATGTCCTTCTGCATGAGTTCATTTAGGGGCTTGGCAATATTGGAAAATCCAAGGATAAAATGGTGATAAAAGTTGCAAAAGCCCAAGAATGAACAGACGTCATGGAGGTTCTGTGGGATTGGCCAGTCTTTGATACCCTGTACCTTGACTGGATCCATTGCAATCTTGTTGAAAAAAATCTTTAAACCCAGGAAGTCAATAGATGTCTGTTCAAACTTGCATTTTTCTGGTTTGAGATAAAGCTTGTTATCTGCGAGTATTTGAAGGACTTCCTGTGTGACCTTGTGATGTTCTTCCAAAGTTGCTGTGAAAATCAGGATGTCGTCCATATAAACCACCACAACTCCCCATGAGATAAGACCATGGAACAAGTGGTTCATCATTGTTTGGAAAGTGGCAGGGCTATTGCAAAGACCAAAGAACATAACCAAGGGTTCAAACAAACCCTTGTTAGTGATGAAGGCAGCTTTCCATTCATCACCATCTTTGATCCTGACATTGTTGTAGCCCCAATGAACATCCATCTTGGTAAAGTATCGTGCTCCATGAAGACAATCAATCAATTCTGAAATAAGAGGAAGTGGATAGCTATTTTTGATCGTCATGTCACTGAGTTTGTGATAGTCTTGGACAGGTTGAAGATCTCCAGATTTATTTTTGATAAAGAAAAAGGGTGAAGCCATGGGAGATTTTGAAGGGCAAATATGACCACTCTTCAGATTTTCTTCAATGAATAACTCCAATTGTTTCTGTTCATCCAAAGAGAGATTATAAACTTTACCAGCAGATGGTTTTGTGCCTGGTATAAGTTCAATTGCATGATCCCAAGGACATCTAGGGGGAAGAGAATCGAAGGCTTCTTTGTCAAATACCCATTTGAAATGATGATATGCTTTGGGTACAATGTCTTCAAAATTCTTCTTTAACTTCTTTTCTGCTTCAATAGCAAGTTCTTGGCTAATGTTTTGAATGGATGCCTCCATTTCCTTTTGGTCTACCATAACCATCAATATCCGATCTCCTTCTTCTTCAGCTGTTATCCTTTCTTCGGCTTCTTGATGTATAGTTCAACTTTGTTGCTTCATCGACTTCTTGTTTGACTTCCATACTTGTCTGTCAGCCTTGAGGTGTACTTCACATCTTCGTGGACATCTGGTGAAGTGTATTTTTCCCTGTAGCCAATTGATTTCAGGGTTATGGATTTTCAACCATGATTCACCAACAAGGACGTTTTTCTTGCCCAAATTACAGACTGCAAAAGTAGCATGTTCAGTATGGCTGTCGATAGTCATGATAAAGTCAATCATTTCTTCAATAGATCCTCCTTGATTGAGTGATCCATTGACATTGTAAACAGGGATAGGTTTTGCCAATTTTTTTGTGTTTAAATTGTTTTTCTTGACAAATTCTTTGTTGACATATAACCCTGTAGCCCCTGAATCAAGAAGAGCATCAACTTCTAAAATAGCTCCAGTATCCACTGTTTTGATTTTGAGTTTCATTTCAGGGAAACTTGTAATGTCAAATATTGCTCTTTGAATATATTCCTTTTTCTTGACAGGAGGAATAACCTGTTGCACTTGAGATTTTGCTTCAGACTGAGAGCAGGATGGAACAATGCATGTTAAATAAATTTGGGTACAAGCATTGAGATGATCAGTGTCCATGTCATCAGTCTGAAGCATAGAAAACCTATTATAGGATGGTGAACTCGTGCTTAGTTCCCATCCAACCCAAAACCCAACTGCTGTGCTCCACTCTTTGAGCTATTTGGATCGTTTAATTGGAGACCATGTGCCTGGAACTCCTTCTGCATCTCAGCCAAGAAGTCTGCTTCATTCAGCATATGCATCTCCTGAAGGGTCCTCGCATTCCCCCTTCGTTGTTGTTGCCCCTGAGGGCACCTTGGCTCAGGACATTCTCTTGCGAAATGTCCTTCTTTGCTGCAATTGAAACATAGTTGAGGGCACAGTCCTCTGGCTCTGTTGACATCCATAGGTTCTCCTGCAGGCGCAGCTATAGAAGTGAATTGGCAAGGGGTGAAGTTACACTGTTGTTGCCCCTGCTGTCTTCCATATTGCTGCTGCTGCATCTGTCTTTGTCCCCAAGTTGACTCAAAGTTCTGCATATCCTGATATGCATATGCCCTGATCCTTGCTCATCTAATCCATCCTTCTAGATCACCAGGGAGAGGTGTCTCAACATAACAGGACTGGAGAAGGGGACGATTCATCCCTTTCTTGAACAATGTGCATAATGCACCATTGTTATATCCAGATGCTGTTTTGTATAAGAGGAATTCAGTGATGTATTCCTCTATGTGATGATTCCCCTGTGAAATAGTTGTCAATTTTTGTTGAGCTGTTTGCTCCTCATTGTGGTCTCCAAAGGTGATCTTCATCATTGTTAAGAGCTCATTGAAATTCTTGAATGGCTCATCATACTTGTGAGGCTCTACTCTGTTAGCCTCCATATCTCATAAGACCCCTTTCTTCCATTCTTCTGCATATCCTCCTTTGATGTAGGACAATATAACCATTACCTTGTCTTCATCTTTGTACTCTGGATGTGCCCAAAGAACAAGGTAGATTTGATCCAAAAATGATTGGAACTTCTTCTTGTCACCATCAAAAGGAGTTGGTTCTGTGATGTGAACTTTGGGAAGGTGGACACAGGGTGGGAGGCCTATTCCTGGCCTGGAAGAGGGACCTCCTTCTCCTGATGCTAGGCGTGTCATCAGATCCATCATCGCTTGTTGTTGCTGTACTAACAGCTTCTGTTGATCCTGTATTATCTTCATCATCTCCCCAAAAGTCAGTGGTTTGTGCTCTTGATCCATAGGAGCAGATGGAACAGATGGAGGTACTAGAGTTGCTGCTAAGGCTGTACCAAGACTGTCAATTTCAGATTCTAAGCACTGTGATGTTGACAGTTCTTGATCTCCTAAACTCACAAATCAATTCCTTGAGTGAGATTCTGGTTCTTTGCTGTCCTCTCTGTGTTGTGGAGGAGATGGCTGTCTCCTGCTCCAAGCATTCCACTGGTTGTCTTGTGACAGTTTGACCAATAATTTGTCTGATGATTTCTATAAGTGTTCCAGTACTTCTGTAGTTGAGTGATGTCAAGTTGATGGCATGCTCAGTCATAAAACAGAAGCACTATATTCTTCAATAAAATGCACAGATGATAATGCAGACAAACACGAAAACAATGAAGATCTTGAAAGATGATATGTCTATGCTAGTATGTAGACATTTGAGGACCCCCTGCAATGTAAGAAGCGAAGTGATGATGGGGATTGATATGAAAAGCACAATTGGGGTTAGCTCCTAATTCTAGGAGTACAGGGGGAGGGATGAGGGAGGGGTTGTTGTAATATTGATAGAGTAGAGATCTGAAAAAGGTAGGAGGATATTTAATACAATACCTCCTATCCTGATTCTTCCACTGCTCTGATCTTGGATCTGGAAAAATCCAAAAGGGGAACCACTCATAGTTTGTCAAAGGTTCATTGTGACGTTGAATGATAATGCGTGTGTGCCAAGCAAGAAGGCAACGACAGAGATGGAGGTGGGTAGTGGAGGGGCGGGTGACAGGGAGGAGTGAGTAAAAGTTAATGTTTAGACCTTCATCTAAAAGGCACTCTGTCCTAGAGTGAGTGTGGGGGGGATGAGGGTGGCGTGTAGAAGGGGCAGGTGGTCCCTGAGCTGTCAGAAGACCCACCAAGTTCCCAGGAATCTGTGTATCATACAAGGTCCTCCCAGAACATCCACAATTGTGTATCGACCACTCGACTCCAAGTGTCCACCACATGTGCGCTGTGGAGGTTGTCACTGGGTGTGAGGTGGAGGTGTAGGGGGTGAACACTATAACAACCTGCAACAATTTGAAGGGTAGAGGATGGTGAGCAGGGGACATATACTTTAGTCCACAGGCTACAGATACACTCACTCTCGTGTTTCTGCCACTTGCAGTGTTGACAGAAATGGAGAGGAGGGCAAGGGAAGAAAAGGTCATGATGAAAGTGCTTTTGTTCACGTTTGGGTTTGTGAACAAAGCCTATGGTGTAGAATGGGTTGCAGATGAATTGGTGGTGAAAACACCTGTCTGCAGGAAGGGGAGGAAGAGGAAAGGTGTGGTGGGGGAGGGAGTCCTGATCAATTGTGAGGCTGACACATTGTCGAAGCTGAACAACTGAGGAAAAGACTAAAACAAAGAAAGGACAATCACACTTCAACTAGCAGATATCCCAGATGTATTAGCATATAGTAAGAGAGAAGAGAAAGAAGTACTGTACCTAGTGGATATCCCAGATGATCAGAACTGGGGAATAAACCACTAGGAGTTCTATGTATATATAGTACTCTAGAGTGTGCACAGACCATGCAGTACAGTATAGGGCTGGAGAATGAGAAAGTAAAGTAATGACATCATATCTAATAATAGAGAGGACACATCAGTGCTGACTGAGGCTCCACAGCAACTGTGAGAGTGATTGGTGATACTCTGCAGCAGGTGTGAGAAGGATTGGTGAGCATGTGCAGTAAGTGTGAGAAAAGAAGGCATAACTAAAGATAGAATGGGCTGATCAGAGATCAGACAACATACACATCATTGGCTGATAAAGACAAAGAGAAAGAGTACATGACCATGGGAATTGCTTTGATAGATCAAGAGTGACTGTAAGATCTATGACAATAGAGATATAAGAAAATAGAGAAAAAATGGAGAAAATAATAGCAGCCTGACAGAGGGGAATGGTGGTTTGAGACATGAAAGAGGAGGAGTGTTATGTGAAGTTGCTGAGGATAGAGCTTTATACAATTGTGGGGCACATGCTGAGACAGTGAGGTCACAACTGAAGAAGAGGGGGATTGGCAAGGAATGGAGACAATACACCTTAAGAAGAGTCATGCCATATAGCAGATATCTCAGATGTATAAAGCTAAGGAACTGTCTACTACAAGAGACTCCTATATATACTACAAGGATCAGTGCACAGACCATGTGCTGTCACTGTAGGGTAGGTGTATGTAACTGAGATGTGCAGCATCTGTGAGAAGTATCAGTAAGCAATGCACAGCATTGCACTGCATCAGTAAGTGTCTGTGGGAAATGTGGTCATAAGTGTATAGTAAGCAGCCTGATGACTAAATGAATATGTGTCATAGATAATCGCGATAAGATCTACTGATGATCTGATAAGATGAGATAAGATATCTCTTGTAGATCTTGAGTGATAAGGATGAAAGAAATTGTAAAATGAAAAGAAAAATAAGTACATTCTGACAGTCCCATGTGGGCATTAGGCTTCATCAGCACAAACATGGGGACAAAAAGATACCTGGCCAAGTTTTGAATGTGTTGATGGAGTGCAGGCTGACATCCTTCAGCATCTTGGAGTGGGCCCTGGAGAATCATTACAAGATTGGACATGATGTGTCCAATCTGGCAAGGTCATCAACATTGTGGGCCACTTTCTGTTTGGCAAGGACCAATTGCCACTGAGATACTGCTGGAGTGAGAGGAGAAGAACTGCACCTCAACTTTGTCTGTAACATTGAGAAGGCCACTAGTGGCAGAATGTAGAAGGGAGAAGGCTGATGATGCCTAGACAACAGTTTGCAGGATTGGGATGAGAACTGAAGGTGGAGGTAGCACCTTGACAAGAAGGCCCCTGAGAGTCTTGGGGAATGGAGATCTATAGTTGAAGGAGGTTGGAAATGATATGGTCATAGGATACAGTGGTATGAGACTGCACCAAGTCACTAGTCATCATGCAAGAGGTGGGTAGGTCATTATTGATCCTGTGCACTGTGTGGAAATGAGGGCACTCACTTGCAAGATGGCAATTATGTGTTTACCACCTGGGTTACTGGGTGACTTCCCATGAGGATCTAGAAGTTCTAGATGGACTCTAGATCTAAATTTTTGAGTCCTGCTTGTGAATTTATAAATTGTTGAGTGCCCCTTTGAATTGTATAAGACATATCAACTCTAAATCAATAACAATAGAATTCTTGATTGTTAGACTGCCCCATTTCAGGTAATACACTATGATGATGACAGCCATGGCTTGCTGCAGTCTCTGGCCAATGATGATGATCTCCATGAAGAGGAGTTGTTCAATATGACAGCATTTGTGTGCCAGCAAGAGCAAACAGGCCATCATTACCACAATGGGTATTGAGTGACTTCCTGTGGGGATCTAGAAGCTCTGGATGGACTCTAGGTCTGAACAGCTGAGAAGCTGATGATAGCTGAAACTTATGTAATCCAGTTTAGAGTCCAGAGGGGGTTTCTAAACTTTACATCTGGAGGGGGGGGTACCCCTCCAGATTCTGTGAACTTAGAATCAGTACTCTAGATTGCTTTGCCAAGATGCCTAATGAAACATGGGTAAAGTGGCAAATAGCAGATTGAACATCACAGTGTAGACTTGGTAGCCCAGGTGGAGATAAGTGAGACAAGAGGACAACAGTCCAGAGGCCTAGAGAGCTGTAAGATGATAGAAGAGGTGTACCAGATGGTAGGGGGCACACAGAGAAAGAGAGAGCTGCATAGAGCAGGTATGCTAGAAGAGGGTTGAGAGAGGAGAAGAGATACTCACCTCAGTAACATGCAGAAGTGCTGAGGTGAGAAGATGATGAGGTAAAGAAGGTATGGTAAGAGCAAGATTGAGTTGAGCTCAAACCATAAAGAGAAAAAGACCCAGAATTATGGCTTAATAAATATCTGCCCTTGCTGAATTCTTTGCTGTGGTGCTGTGTACATCACACAATATTGATATGAATGGTCAAGGACTTGCAAAATGGCATGTTTGTCCTAGGGGGGTAGGGGGCAAAAGGTAGGGCAAAGGTGCAAAGGTGCACAAAACAAGATCACAAAAGCTTGCACAGACTGTGCCACACCTGATCTCCAACACACAAGTCCTCATGCATACCTCATCCAGGCCAATGTCTATGCTGTCACTACCCTTGAGCAGTGCCATGACGTGCCCATCACTGCCAAGGCCCTTGCGATCCTACATGCCCTCACCCCACTGGGTTCATAGGCCTACTTAGCTGTGTCTCCTGCCACATGTGCATGCACTCACATTCCCATACCATGACTCCCCCACCATCCCACTTGGTATGGCTGACTCATCATCCCTGCACAACATCAACAGCACTGCCCTCTCACCCATCACCTCACATTCTGCCTCCTCCATGCATATGAGCTTACCACAATCACCACAGTCATTCATCCCCCCAGCTGCCACACAGCCACTGACACAGCCACCAATGATGGCACCACAGCAGGTGTTGCAGCTGTGTCTGTGATGTCCTCATGTGCTAACTCTAACATGTTGCCTCCTGGCTGAACAACCACAACAGTTAAACTCTTTGTTTCATATTGTTGAAATCCCTGTGTGTACTACCACATTTTCGTTTGGCCTAACCTCCCTTCACTACACACATCATATGTACACATTACACTTCACTACATACTTCTTCTCCTTGGACTACCTACTTGCTTAAGCACCTCCCACTCCACACTATACTCCAGATGATGTGTGTCCCCCCCTACATATGGGTATCCTTGTACTCATCACTTACACTCCACTCTAACTTTACTTATGAACACTACATAAAGAAGGGACTCTTACTTTACAAACTCCTCAGACATCATACTACTTGTCTGATGCATCTGAACCATGTTGCTCTGCCTTACTGTGCCTGCAACCCTTTACTCTCTGCTGCAGCCATGCAGCTTCTTGTCTTGCTCATTGCAATGAGCCTCTCCTATCTGATAACACTCTTATATATATTAGTTTCCATGGTTTCCCATATCTTGCATGTACACATATTTCATCTGAGTCTATTACAAAATGTTATATTCCATCCACAGTGATATGAAACCTAGATACATGGTCTTTTCTTTGAAGTTCTCCAAAAAGCATTCCCTCAAATTTATCCCATACCTGCTCCTGTTCTTCATCCTTCCATATAGGAATAAATGTCTTTCTGATCTGGCTAATACCAACCTGTTGAGCATGTAAGTTACTGAGCCATATGCAAACCTCCAGCAGGTTTGAGCATCTTGCATTTGTCAAAGTGTATACAACAAATTTTTGAGGCTAAATGACAAGTAGTGTGAGACAGTGGTAGGAATGAGAGCAAAGATTTGTTGTAGTGAGATCTCATGCATGGTTGAGTTCAGATAGTGAAGTACAGGCCTAGTGCACCTGCCACAACAAGCAAGTATTGTATGAGACATGGGTGACCTGATTGGGAGACATCAGGGTGAGGGATAGATAGTGAATGCTGAGTGGCTGAGAATCTACAGTCAAGGATAAATTTGAAGGTTTTAACATCAATTCCTATTGTGGTAATGAAGGCCTGTTTGCTCTTGCTGTCATACAGATGCTGCCATGGTGTTGCTGAACATACAGTACACACTATATCATTTCATTTGACTTACCTCTACACATACTACATACATACTTATTATTCTACTCATCCTGCATCCTCTCTTCATTACCCTTACATATTTCTTTCTGCACTCTCACACTCCACTCACTACTCTGCACAATGTGCATCACTCTCACTATGGAGCTCCTTGTACTTCACTATACAAACTCCACTTCAACCTTACTCATGTACAGTACTTAAGATAGACACTCTACCTACAACCTCCTCAGATGTCTCTACACCTGTCTGACATTCTTTCACCATGCTACCTCACCACTCTGTGCTGGTAACTACCTATACTCACTGCAGATATCTGCACTGCTTTCCCCTCTGGGGATTACCTACTTGCTAATCATCATCTACAAAGTATTTGTCATTGCTTACCCCAACCTGCATGTACAGCTTATGGGCCCTGCCCAGCACAAGGCAGGCAGTATCACCATCATTGCTTACTCCATTGTTGTCTTAGTCATTCTCTCTCAACTCAAACTCATCACTGCATCCCTGTCAGGCTTCATATTTTGAAGCGTTTAGCACTTTATTATTTTCATTTCTTTTATTGTTTTTCTTGTTATCTGATTAGATAAGATCATCTCTCCTTTCAGTCTTTCTGATCTTATCTTATCATATCACACTTACTGCCACACCAGTCTAGGATATTCTGGCTATGCCTAGACCATGAGGTCATAGCATGCACCTTTGGCATGTTCCCATACTTACTGTGGTATTGTACCTAGTTGACCTGCCCTGTAGTACTGCGCGTGGTCCGTGCGCCTTTACTTAGAGTATATAGGTCTTCTTAGTATAGCTGAATATACCCCAGCTAGTTATGGCTGGATATCCTCTCCTTTTAGTGTGAACTATTAGTTGAGTGCGCCCAGTCTCCCTTCAAGGGATATATGTAGACTCCGGTCTCATAATCCCCACTTCCAAAAACCACCATCCCACTGCTTGAAGGCAATGTGAACTACAAATGCTGGTCAACACTGGTTAAAAACTCTCTTATTGTCCTGGGCATCTGGTATGCAATATCTGATGGGTGACCAGTATCTGAATACAAAAAAATCATTGATGAACCCAGCACCACAACCACAAAAGAACAGTATCATTATGGAAGCACTGTGCTAAACCAAGCAGAAATCAACCACTGGATTGATGACAATGCCAGATGCAATGCATATCTTGACCTCTTCACTGGGCCTGCCACTGACCACCATGTAGACAACAATGAGCTTGCATCAGACAACTGGGACCTCCTGAAAGAGAAATGCAGGGTACACAGCACCATGTCCACTTTCCACTCACACTGTGTCTTCCAGCTATTCAAGTGCAACTCCACTGAGCCCTTCACAAAGCAAATAGAGGACCTGCAGCTCACACACATTGAGCTGAGGGAAAGTGGCAAGGTCATCTCTGACAATGACATAGCACTCACTATGCTCATGGGGTTGCCAGAGAGCTGGTCTAACATCATATCAGCTTTTCTAGCTACTCAGCCCAACCTCTATAAGATTGCCTCTGACATCATTCACAAACAAATCACTGAGGAAAGTGACCAACAGTCTGGGTACTCCTCCACAACTCTCTTATCATCCACACAGTGTGCATGTGGTTTCATGGCTTCAACCTCTCAGCCTACATCCTCCACCAGCCTCACTTCTCACAGCAAACCAAAACTAAACTGCTATACATGCACCAAGTGTGGCCCTGGAGGGCACTCTGATGAATTCCCAGAGTTGAAGAGGGCTCAAAATTCTATATCTATTGTTAAGTCCACTGTTGCTGCCACCATCATCAATCCACCACCTGTACCTCCTCATGACATATCTGCTGCACTAAATGTGATAGGAGGATCTTCCTCAACTTTGTTCTATTTTGATGCATGCAATGTCTGGATGCTTGATAGTGGAGCTAGTGACCACATAAGCCCACACCCATCTGACTTCACTCTGGGCTCTGTCATGAATGTGCCAGGACTCATTTGACTAGGCAACAGCTCAACCATACCCTACTTAGGTGTTGGAACAGTTGAAGCAAGCACCACTGTGGAAGGAAGGACTGAACAAATCACACTCCAGTGTGTCCTATACACTCCTGATGCTGGGGCATGGTTCATTTCCATCCCGCAATTAACAAGTAAAAGACTACAGGTCCTTTATACTAAAACTCAATGTACCATATCACATGAAAGTGTTAATTGTGCAATCAGCACTTTGACCTCTGGGACATACTGGCTGTCCCTTACCATCACTTCATTGTCAAGTCTCACATCCCTTTCCACCACCAGGGCATCATATGTCACCTGGCACAAATGACTCACACATGCCACCCATACCATCCTACAGAAGTTGTGTGGAAGCAAAAAAGTTAGTGGATTTGAGGTTGACACTAGGAGCCCTGAGTTTGTGAGCCCCTGTGAAGGATGTGCACTTGGGAAACTTGCACATCATCCTTTCCATGTGCCACACACCTGATGGACCTTGTTCATAGTGGTCTCATTGGACCAATGCAGATGAAGTCACTGCAAGGTTCACTGAATTTCACTTCCTTCATTGATGACTTTTCTGGCAAAGCAGTAGCTTTCCCACTTACATCCATGGACAGGTTTTCACACACTCTCACCACCTTCCTGGCCTGGTCTGAAACCCAGTCTGACCAGAAGCTGAAGGTCTTCAGAGCAACCACAGAGGGGAATATGTCAATGTGACAGTAAGGGATATACTGGAATGGAATGGCACAATGCACAACCTCATGGCACCCTACTCTCCATCTCAAAACAGCCATGCAGAGCAATGGAATTACATGGTAATCAACTCCACTTTGTCCTTTCTGCATGGCACATCAATCTCCAGGGGTTTCTGGGAGTATGCATTGCATACAGCCATACATGTATACAATCACACACCTCAACATGCATGCAGCTGGGTAACACCACAGCAACTCTGGTCTGGAGGGCACATCTCTGACATCTCCTACCTATGCACTTTTAGGTGTCTGGCCTACATCACCCCAGCTGAGTGTCACACTAAACTTGACCCTCATGCAGCCCCTATGGTCTTCAAATACAAGTCAGGCTCAAAGGCTTGGCACTTCTGGGATCATAATGCACACCATGTAGTCATGTCTCATGACACCATCTTCAATGAGGTGAATTTTCCACTTTGTCCACCTGTCACTCCCACTCCTCCTGCTCTACTACTGCCATTCCCTGCATCTAATGCTTCAATCTCCAATTCAGACTCAGATTCTGGCTCCCCACCACATGACAGCACCCACATAGACAGTGAAGACCTCATAGGGGAGGTGTCTTGTCACACAACTGCCACAGGTGTGCCTGCTGCTGCAGTTGTCCCCACACATCCCATTGCCACTGTGGTACCACTGCTGATATGTGCTGTGGTATTGTGATGGCAGAAACTACAACCACAACCACAATGATTGCTGAGGGATGTGAGTTGTAAGATTCTCTAGATACCAAAGTTGTAATAGTTAATAGTTAGCATAATCAATGCAATAACATGATTGTCAGGATCATCAAGCCTATGGCAGACATCTGTAGCATGAGACCACCGA
The DNA here is from genome assembly GCA_003314395.1 of Albatrellus ellisii. Classification (NCBI taxonomy): domain Eukaryota; kingdom Fungi; phylum Basidiomycota; class Agaricomycetes; order Russulales; family Albatrellaceae; genus Albatrellus; species Albatrellus ellisii. The sequence goes on along the minus strand of QLPN01002323.1, from coordinate 62,264 downwards.
CTCCCAACTTATCCCTGCCTTCTGTTAGAAGGGCTTACTGGGAGCTGCCTTTGATCTAGGCCAAGGGGTGAGAGGACTCAGCCATAGAAGAAGGGGATGAACCAGCTGTAACAAGCTGGAGTCTATTCATCTAGCTACCTAACTACTTATAGTACTATGGGTTGTGCACAGACCAGGTGCAGTACCTAAGGGCAGGTTGTACAGTAACTAGAGTGCAGCAAGTGTGGGAACACAGCTTACAGATGCACAGCAGCTGTGGGAACTATCCCCAAGAAGACTGTAACAACAGTAAGCAAGATATCTGAAAGAGATAAGATAAAAGAGATAAGATGAAGATCTTATCTAATCAGATGATATAAAGTAAAAGAAAAGAAAAGAATAAAATAACAACAGGGAATAAGGTCAGCAGTAGGAGTCTGACAATGATGTGACAGGGTGACAAAAAGGTGTTGATGTTTGTCATATGCTGACTAATCTCCTCTGTCCTTTTTTGACTAGATACTGTACACACACACATACTTGTGTACACATACTTACACAGTTCCATTGTCTATACTTCTATGGTCCATGCATTTCTATACTTACTATAAGTAGCTTGGTTCACTACAGTATACAGATAAGAACCACTCAAGTTCCACTCCTGCACATGACCTGCATTTATCAGGTTTTGGGCCTTGCCTGGGTCATCTGTGGTGCTCTCCTCTCAATTCTTGCTCTCACATTTTCAATCCTCATATCCTCACCCAAACTCATCCTCATACTCACCATACTACAACTCACCCAACCCTCGTCCTCTGTCCCTAAGATCAATATCACTCTCAAAGGCTCTGTGAACTATCATCAGTGGGCTAATGTCATCAAATCAGCTTTTATCATTACAGGAGTATGGTATACCATCTCCAAACCTCCTATTGCCCCCATCATCAGCACCACTGAAGTCCCTGGTGGATTACCCATTGAAACTACTACCAATACAGACAAAATACAAATCTGGTGTGACAACAACAAGATTGCAAAAGTGGTGATTTCCATGCACTGCAGTGCACAACCATCCATCCTTATCTCCTCTGAAGCCATCCTGGCTCATCATGCATTGGAACTGTTGAAAATAATGTATGGTCATCAGACTGTGGTTGCAGCATTCATTGAGTTTCAATCCATGTTCACCTCCAGGTTTGACTCTCACTTGCCTCTCACTCCCCAACTTGATACCCTCTTCATCACATGCAACAGACTGGCAGCTTCTGGTGTCAACATCAGTGACCAGTAGATGTGTTTTATCTTACTCCACACACTTCCACCATCTTAGGGCCCCTTTTCCTCTGCCATGTTAGCCTCCTCTGACATTGAAGCACTCAACCTCTCCCTCATCTGTGGATGGATCCATGACAAAGAAGCCCACTCCAAACTTCACTCCACCCTCTCTGCCTTCCAGTCCACTACCAGACCTGCATGACATAATGCCTCCTTTTGCACTCATGCAAGTGCAAAAATCACTCCATCACAACTTGTTGGGCCCTACACAGAATGCCAGAGGATGTGAAAGCTAGGCTGGATAAGCAGAGACTGAAGGATAGGATTAAGGATGGGCCAGAACCCACACCTAGTATTAATACCATGTCATCCTCCACTTCTTCTGCCTCTGTTTTTGACATGTGCTCTTATGCTGGTGGGCCTGCTGCCTGGATGTTATATTCTGGTTGTACTGACCATATCATGCCTCATTGAGCAGACTTGGATATGTACATGAACATGGCTCTCCACAGCATCACTGTTGGGAATGGTGCCACTATGCCCTGCATTGGCCAAAGCTCCTGCAGTTGGCATCACATCCTACCTGACCGGTCATCAATCTCCTTGTCTCTCTCTGATGTCCTGCATGTACTGGGAGCATCATGTTGGTTCCTCTCTGTCAGTAAATTGGCCACCCTCAGTTTTTGTGTCACTTTCATGGAGATTCATGCTCCATCCCTCACACTGGGCATTTGCTCAGTGTTGGCCATCTGCACAATGGGATGTATTGGGTTGATCTTCTCACTCCAGTCACTCTCCACTCTGTCATGTCTCCTACAGTCTGCCTCTGGCACAAACAGCTCAGACATTTGTCTGAGGAGGTTGTCCATCACATCAGTCCTTCCCAGTTGTCCAGCTTTGTCCTGCCATCCAGGTCTCCTGCCTCTTCTCCTTGCACTGGTTGTCTCCAAGTAAAACACCCTCATTCACCTTTCCATCTATCCCATGTGCATGCCACCAAAGCACTCAGTCTTGTCCACTTGGACCTGGTCAGGGCTGTTGGCACTGCATCTATCAGATCTGGGAATGTCTACTTCACCATGTTCCTGGATGACTTCACTGGTTTTGGCATTGTTTATCCCCTGTGCATCAAGGACCAGCTTTCCCTGGTCCTGGAGCACTATCTTGCATGTGTCCATGCTCTCTTTGGTCATTGGCCACTCACCCTGTGCTTGTGAGGCTGATGCTAGACATTGAAGCTGAACAAATGAAGAAAGCTAAGAACAACAAAAAGGAGAATTGTGCTTCAAAGGCTAGTGGATATCCCAGATATATAATCAGCTAAGCAGAACAGAGAGGAGGAGAAGCTACTGTACCTAGTGGATATCCCAGATGATCAGAACTGGGGAATAAACCACTATGAGTCCTATGTATATATAGTATGCTGAAGAGCACACAGACCATGCTGTACAGTATAGGGCCGGAGAATGAGAAAGTAAAGTAATGATGTCATGCCTAATAATAGAGGGGACATGTCAGTGCTGACTGAGGTTCCACAGCAGGTGTGAGAAGGATTGGTGTTACAAGGCACTTGCTTTGGCACCTTGTAACAATTTTCTTTTTCTTTTTCTTTCTTTTCTTTTATCTTACTTACTAGTAAAGTGTAGTATTATTACTACAAGTGTGAGCCTTGCTCCACTTTACTTAGTAAGGACTCATTTTCTTTCTCTTGTATAGTACTTAAGTATTTACATACTTAAGTGTGAGCTTAGCTCCAGGTACTATATTAGACTTATCTTTTTCTCTTTATCTTTCTTTATTTATTATAACATTTACTTGCTAAGGACTATTGTTATACAATTAGCAAGGACTCCCCTTTCTCACTCTTATTTGTCTTTGTTTACATCTTGTTCATTTCACACTTGTGGCTAAAGTCACATTACTTACACAATGGACATGACTTACTGTGCATTACTGCACACTACTGCACACTCATTGTTGATCAATGAACCTTACTATACTTAGGACTTAGATTTTGTATACATAGTTCACAGACTGGCAGTCTTAAAACCCCAGTCTTGTCAACTTCACAATCTAGGGATTCTCCTATACTACATTTGATCTAAGCTTGCTCTTCATCTCACTTCACTCTAAAGAACTAAGTCTAAGATCTCTAAGTCACTTAAGCATCACTAAAGACATCCTAAACTCATCACTCTGGATCCTCATTTAGTCATTGGTGGTATCATCCTCATCTCTATCTCATTGATCCCTTTCTTCATCATCATTAGGAATTGTTACTATGTTTATCAAACCCATATCAACCACCTTGTTACCAGGGGTATTATTGTATCAAACCTTCCCTAAGACCATCCAATAGGCCACTCTTAGTAATTGGTGAGCATCCACAGTAATAGTGAGAAAACAAGTCATAACTAAATATAGAACAGGCCAATTGGAGATCAGATGACATACATGTCATCAACCAATAAAGATGAACAAGAGGAATACAAGACCATGGGAATCACTTTGGTAGATCAGGAGTGATTGTAAGATCTATGACAGTAAAGACATAAGAAAAATAGGGAAAATGAAGAGAAAAATAGAGAAAATAATAGTGGCCTGACAGTGCTCCAACCATGGGGGGGAGTATATTAATGCCAAAGTCATGGACCTCCTCTCTATCTGAGGCATCACTCACCAGCACACCATGCCCTATTTGCTGCAGCAAAACAGCTGTGCAGAACAATGGAACTGCCCAATCCTCAATTGCATGCTATCTCTTCTCCACCATGCAGGGCTCACTCTTGGCTTCTGGGAACATGCCATCAGGACTGCAGTACACACTTACAATCTATCCCCCACTGTGGGTGCACACCACTCTCCCTTTGGATGCCCAACACATCTCCCCCTGATGTATCCCATCTATGGGTTTTTGGATGCTGTGCATGGGTGAAAGTCCCTGATCATCAGCATGGGAAGCTCAATGCATGATCTCAGGCACTAAAGGCTGGGTCTTCTGGGATGGCAAATTGCACAAAACAATGGTCAGCTGCAACATTGCATTTGAGGAAGACATCTTCCCAGTGATTGAGTCCATCTCCTCATCCACAGTGCATGATCTCTTCCCTCCAAATGATCCTCCTCACATGGATGATACCAGTGATGACAGCTACTCCAGTGCTGGCAACTCACTTGATGACAATCCCCCTGACCCAGGCAATGGGGTACCTGGTCCTGCACTGCCTGTAGTGGATGACAATGCACCTATTGCTGTTCTGCCCACACCAGAATTGGAGCACCCTCCTATCCCTCCTGCTGACCCTGTCATGCTGCCCCAGCCTCCTGCCCCTGCATCCATCCCTCTGCATGTCACATTGCCTGCATGGAAAATGTACATTACCATGATGGGAAGGCTGCTCCTTGCCTGCTCACCATGAGCCCCATGTCATTTTCATGGATGGGGATGCACCTGCTCTGCACTGCTCTCAGCACATTGGTCATCGTCCTGCTCATTTCAATAACAGCTCTTACAGCCTGCATGCCTTTGTGGACATCCTCAGTGAGGGGGGGTCTGACAGTGACAATGTTTTTGTGACACCACAAGGCAGACCTTCAATCTCAGCCATCCTTTCTCACACTGTCTCACACAATCCATTCACCCTCAAACAAGCCCTCTCTAGTGCTCATAGTGACTCCTGGTGCACTGCATGCAATGAAGAGCTTGACTCATTGCACAAACTTAGCACCTGGGATCTTGTTGATCTCCCACCAGAACACAATCTTGTTGGAAACAAATGGGTGTTCAAGCATAAAGCTGATGGATGGTATAAGGCACACCTTGTTGCAAAAGGATATACCCAACTCCATGGTACTGATGACACTGAGACATTCTCCCTAGTGGCACACTTCAAGTCTCTACACACACTTCTAGCCATAGCTGCCCTAGAAGACTGGAAGTCCACTCCATGGATGTCAAATCTGCATTCCTGGGCCTCAATGTCACTTGCAATTGCTCTCAGTGGACTCTTGATATCAAGCAGGAAGCATACATACATTGGTGATCTCCTCAATCATTTCTGTTTAGAAGATTGCAATGTAACAATGACTCCTCTACCTCCAGGTGCAATACTGACCAAAGCCAGCACTGATTACACTGCCACATCCTCACTTCACAATGACTACTGTCAGACTCCTATTGCTGACCTTATTCCCTGCTGTTATTATTTCTTTTCTTTTACTTTCTTTTATGTTTCTCTTTAGATCATCTGATTAGATAAGATCATTTTTTATCTTCATCTTATCTTCATCTTATCTTCATCTGATTAGATATCTTACTTACTGTTGTTATGGTCATCTCAGAGATGGTTCCCACAGATGCTGCACATCTGTCAGCAGTACTCTCACAGCTGCTGCACTCTAGTTACTGTATGACCTGCCCTTAGGTACTGCACCTGGTCTGTGCATGCATTCCAGTACTATAAGTAGTTAGGTAGCTAGACGAATAGACCCCAGCTTGTTACAGCTGGTTCCATCCCCTCTTCTTTAGCTGAGTCCTCTCATCCCTTGGCTTAGATCCAGGGCAGCTCCCAGTAAACCCTCTGAAGGAGGCAGGGATATGTTGGGAGTCAGTGGTCTTGTGCTGCTGATGTCTGCCATAGGCTTGACAATCCTGACAACTACCAGCAGCTGATAGGGTCCCTTCTGTATGCAGCCATTGTCTCAAGGCCTGACATCACTTTTGCAGTCATGAAACTATCACAGTTTCTCTCCAATCCACTGCCTGCTCACCTAACCCTTGCACAACATGTCCCATCTATAATATAATGTGACAAGGAATGGCAACACATGGTTTTTTTTGTGTCTGAAGTGCCACTACAAAAAAGTCATCCCCTGGTGTGGCATGCCACATATGGCAGCATGGCACATGCATGGCAGTGTGGCACAAAATTCCCATGTGTGCATGGCAGCACCACAGTGTGTGCCTGTGTCACTGCTGTGTCAACAGGTCCCCTACCACCTGCACCACCACTGTACAAACAGCATGCCATGTGCAGCCAGTACTGCACCCCCACCATGGTGTGCCTGACAGGCACTGTGCAGCTGAGGTGCCAGCTGGCAACTGCACAGTGCACAAGGCCATGTGGGCCTGCACCACCCCTTGCTTACCCACCTGCACTTGCATATGTGCCCACACCACCACTGTACCAGCACAGTGCAGCAACTTTCTTGCCACCCATGTCCACTCAAGATGACATGGGCAACTGGTATGTCCTTTCTCCCATTCCCATCCACACACCCACATCACTGCCATCTCCACAGTGTGCCACCCCCCATCCACCCATGCTGCCACTGTACAATTGGTGCACAGCCACCACCTGCCTACCCACACTGCTGCTGTGCCAATACAGCACAGCCACGGACTCCTCACTCATGCCACTGCTGTACCAGCACAGCATGGCAACTTGCCTGCCTGCCCCACCCATGTCCACTCAAGATGACACAGTGATGAGCATCACACACATGTAACACTGGAAAATGACCATCAGTGACATCAGGTGAACACAGTGACATTAATGTGCCACATGCAACAATCATCTGCAGTTGCATTAATTGCTCATTTGCATAGGCATCAGAAAACAATACTGGGTTGGCCAACAAGGGATAGGACAAATAGGCCAAGGCACAGTCTGGACCAGTCAAAGTAACCATGGAGGCATGAGTCATGAAGTCAGCATTTGGTGCGATCGATGCTATTTCACTTTTGCTCATCTGATATAGTATGATACTTTATTCACTTGTGTCCAGACTCCATTCATTTCAAATATCCCTATGATCTACCCCTGCACTGTAAATTTTCTGTTGTGATTTGTTGTGCTCCAGCCTTGGAGCTAGACTTGTATTTAGATAGCACATTGTCTGTTGAAAATGCCAGGTTTTCCCCCACCCATGATTTGACTCCTCTTCTCTGTCTGAGCTCCAAGTGAAAAAGTTGCATCTATTTTGCATTGCCTTCTTCTTTGTGTTGCATCCAGTCACATTCTCCATTGCATTGCATCAATTCTCCATTGTGTTGAGTTCTTTATTGCATCCTCCTTCACATTGCATTCTCCTTTGCATTGTGTCCCATTGCATTCTCCATTGTGTTGCATTTTCCTTATCTCACCATATTGCCCATTTGTTATGAGAATTGTGGTCCCTTTTGTCACCCTAGTCATGTCACACTATTGCCCTTAACTACTAAAACTCCTTTTACCTTGGTGTCTAGAGGATCTTACAACTTGCACCCTCCAGCATTGTTGTGGTTGTGGTTGTTTTCTCCCTTCAGCCTGGCACAGCACATATCAGCAGGTGATTGGTATGTCTGCCCTCCTGTACCCACCCATGTGCCCACATTGCTGCTGTCTCAACAGTGGACAGCCCCCTACTTGCCCACCCATATATATGCTGCACCACTGCCATACTAGCATAGCATGGCCACTTGCTGGCTCACCACCACTGTCCACTCAAGACAACACAAGCAATTGGTGTGTATTTCCTTTCCTTCCCTTCCAATGTCTGAGGCACACTGTGCCTGCCCATGCTCACATTGCCACTGTGTCAACAGTGTGCAACCCCCTACATGCCTGCCCACATCCATGCTGTGCCACTGCCATACCAGCACAGCACAACCACCTGCCAGCTCACCACCCATGCCCACTCAAGATGATGCAGGTGATTGGTATGTCCCTTCTCCTGTGCCCATCCTCACACCCACATTGCTGCTGTATCAACAGTGCATGTCCATCTACCTGCCTGCACTGCCACTATATGAACTGTGTGCAGCCACCACCTGCCCACCCATGCCACTGCTGTGCCAATACAGTGTGGCAGCCACCTCCTCGCCCATGCCATCACCATACCAGCATGGTGCTACAACTTACACACCTGCCCCACCTGCATCCACTCAAGATGACATGGGCAATTGGTGCATCTCCTTCCCTTTCTTTCCAACATCTGAGGCACACCATGCCTGCCCACGCACTCACATTGCCACTGCATCAATAGTGTGTGGCCCCAACTTGCCTGCCCACATGCATGCTGCACCACCACGATACCAGCATAGCATGGCCACTCACCGGCTCACCACCCATATCCACTGAAGACAACACAGGCAACTGGTATGTTCCTTCCCCTGTGACCACCTGCACACAGTGACTGTCAACAGTGTGCAGTCCCCTACCACCCATGCCACCACCATGCTGCTGCTGTGCAGTGTGCCACACATTCCTCCTGTGCACATGCACTGTGCTGTGCCCACCTGGCTTGGGCTTGGAAAGCTGCACTGGCATGCACTCTTTTCCTTTCTTTCTTTCATTCATCCTCAACTCACATAAAATACTCCAACTTCCCTACAACATGCAACATGACAGGTATGATGGACACAGACAATGCAATGCATATGTTCGGTCAACAAAACCATCAATTATATTCAAGTTTGTGCCCATTGTTCATCTACTTTTGTTTATATCTAGCATTGCTTCCCTTTATTCTCTGTTGCAACATATATATACAACTGTAATCATATCTTCTTGGTCGATGTTACAAAACAACAGGTATTTACCCTATCTTGGCATTTTGCAAACCTCTTGGTGAGTTCTGTTGACACCATATTTTTAAACAATATGGTAGGCAGAATTTTTTCCATATTCAGTTTGTAAGTTCTACTATAGGACACTGCATGCATGCAGTCCCATGCATGTGGTGTCCTACCCCACCTGCATGCAGTCCCCTACTGACTGTGCATGTGGTCCCATGTGACCCATGTGTGGTCCCTGCCACCTGTATGTGTGGGGTCTCTTACCACCCATGCATGCAGTCTCCAACTCCACCTGCATGCAGTCCCTACCACCCACACACATGGTGTCCTACCACACCCATGCATGCAGTCCCCTGCTGCCTGTGTGTGTGGTCCCATACCACCCACATGAGGTGTCCTACCCCACCCACATGTGGCCCTTTGCTGCCCATGCCACCATAGTATGAACAGTGCCACCACCACTGTGCCATGTGCCACATTTTTTCCTTTCTTTCATTCATCCTCAACTCATATAGGAACCCTCGACTTCCCTACAACAGAACTATCAATTATATTCAACTTTCTGTCTATTGTTCATCTACGTCTGCTTATCTATTATTGTTTCCTTTTATTCTGTGTTGCTACATATATCTTCAACTGTGATCATGTCTTATTAGATGATATTTCAATCCAATAGGTGTTTACTCTATCTTCACATTTTGCAAATCTCTTGGTAAGTTCCATTCATACCATCTTTTTAAACAATAACATGTTGGGCAGAATATTCAGACAAGGACATGGATGAATAGTGATCATTGTCACTACAATCCAATCCACCTGCTATGATATGATTCTATTGGTTTTCCAGTCTACGATAGTGACCATATAGTTGATATTTCTATTTTGCTTTGTGTTTTTGAGGTGTTTTATTCTGTCCTTCTATCTATTTGTGACCTACAATGCTACTGCATCCCATCATTGCTATGGGTATGGGTTTTCATAGCTGATAGCCAGTGATGATCAATAGGGATGGGGACAGGATGGGGACATTCACAAGGTCTTTTGTAACTTATGTATAATCACACATAAATATTTGATTCTGTCTTATCTAGTCAATTATGCAATACAACAGGTCTATACTTTACAGCTGGAGAGATAATTGGAATTGGTCTGTGAGTTGGAGTTGTCTGTAAATTGGACTTGGTCTGTAGATAGATAGTGTATTATTTCCTTATATTTTCTGTTGCAACAACCTATGTATACTTTCACAGATGATGTCCCATTATTCCATGTTGCAATGCAATGGGTTTTTACACTGGGGATGGGGACAGGGATATTGGTGAGGAATGTTGCAATGCAATAGGATAGATCTCTACTGCATAGCTGGAGAGGCAATTGGAATTAGTCTATTGGTCTGTAGACAGATAGAGTAATGTGTCCTTTCATTTTCTGTTGCAACAAGGTATGTATAGTTTCACAGATGATGCTTTATAACTCAATGTTGCAATGCAACAGGTTTTTACACTAGTGGTATCTTAAAGGAACCATCCACCTCCACATATGCTACAGCAGTAACCAAGGAACAGGCATGGCTGGGTATTTGGACTCTGATTGGGCAGCTGATCAGGATGACAGGAAGTCAGTGTATTCCTGCTAGGGGGAGGAGCCATCACTTGGTCTTCAAGGAAGCAACACACTGTGTCACTCTCATTGATGGAAGCAGAGTACATGTCACTGTCCCAGGTGGCAGCACAAGGGATGTGGTTGTGTTTGCTGTTCCAAGAGATGGGTTTTGGTTTCTCTTTCCCCTACTACTATATGGTGACAACAAAGGATCTATTGACATAGCTACTAATCCTATCATCACCCATGGTACAAAACACATAGACATTCAACATCATTATATTCAGGAGTGTCTTTCCTCCAATGCCATTTCCACTCAACATCTCCCTTCTTCTTTCATCACTGCTGATATTCTCACCAAACCTCTGTCTCTTCCCCTTTTTTCTGTTCATCACTCTGGCCTCAGTCTCATAGAGTGTGTTCCCAGTATGGGGGGGTGTTGATGTTCATCATATGCTGACTAATCTCCTCTTTCCTTTTTTGACTAGATGCTGAACACACACACATATTTGCATACACATACTTACTGTGAGGCACATGCCAAACAGCAACAACTGTGAGAGGAGGGGATTGGAGATGGGAGGAGACAATACACTTAAGATGATTCATGCTGTATAAGTGGATATCTCAGATGTATAAAGCTAAGGAACTATCTACTACAAGAAACTCCTATATATACTACAGGGATTGGTGCACAGACCATGTGCTGTCACTGTAGGGCAGGCATATGTAAATAAGATGCACAGTATCTGTGAGAAATATCAGTAAGCAATGCACAGCATTGCACTGTATCAGTAAGTGTCTGTGGGAAATATAGTCATATCTGTACAGTAAGCAGCCCAATGACTAAAAGAGAATGAGTCATAGATAATTGTGATAAGATATCTCTAGTAGATTTTGAGTGATAAGAGTAAAAGAAATCATAAAATGAAGAGAAAAATAAGTACATTCTGACAAATACCCCCCTTTTTAGGGTGAGACAACTTGACAAGCAGTAGAGAGTCCAGTAGAACCAAATCCTTTATCTCCACATTGCATATCATCCAAAGAATCGACTTCTTTGACATTGGCAAGGGATATGTGTTCCAAGATCAACTGAGCTACTCAGTCTTTGACATTGACAATAAAGTCATTGTCACCAAGATTAACCAGAAGAATATTTACTGATCCACAGTCATCTGAATCAATAATGTTCACACAGGTTATTGCAGACAACTATGAGCATGAGCAACATGTCTATGTAATCCCAACACAAGGGAAACATAGGGATCATATCTGCAGTGACATAGAAGAGGTGTGGACAGTAATGAGGTGCCATGACATAGAAAGAGAGCTGCAGGGTAGGTGAAAAGGGAGTACAAGATGCAGGAGGTGGAGATACTCACTCAGTTGTCTGGAGATGACGACTGAGGAAATATGTAGTAGAGTATGCATCTTATATAGTAGAGGAAAGTAAGGTTGAAGTGGAGATGTAATTCTAAAGTACAAGGATGTCCATGTATGTGGGGGACATGCATCATCTAGAGTATGTGTGGTGTGGGGATGTGAATAGAAGTAGAAGTGTGATGGTGGTGTGAAGGAGTAGTCATATGTATGTAAGTGTGTATAGGAAGTGATTGGAGGGAATGCCGAACAATAAGAATGGATAGGAGATGCATTAGTCAATGTACAGTGGAGTTTCAACAAATAACTCCTGCTCCAATGTGAATAGAATTTTTGACAGCCAAACTGCTGTGAGGAGCAATACGTCCATAGCAGTTGTCTGGTATAGCCAAGGAGATTTGAGTATTGACCAGTTTTTTACCATGTGCAGGAATAACAATTCCTTCAGCACTGTAAAGATCTAATCCAGCTGCATGCTCTGATCCTCAAGTGGGTAAGGTAGCCATGTCTGAGAGTCATTTGATTGGAATGGAGCAATGTAGGATAGATCTGATAGCAGTGGGGTATTCAATGTGGAAATCTTTAACTAGCTTGGGTACATCTTTGAGCATGATATGTGCTGGTTCCCAGGAATTTTCATCTTCTGGGTAGTTTTTCCATTTGATAAGGTATTGAATCTGTCCACAGTGTTTTCTGCTACTCAAGATTTTCTCAACTTCATATTGCTCCACATTGTCTTTTATAATGGGTGGTGGTGGAGGTTTTATGATTTGTTCTGGTATATTGTTTGGAGTGAATGGTAGTAATTTGATGACATGGAACACTGGATGTATTTTCATGGACTTTGGTAGTGCTAATTCATAGGCATTGTTTGAAAGCACTTTGACAATTGAATATGGTCCAAGTCTTTTATGATCTAATTTCCAGGTGGGTCATCCCATCTGTATGTTAGATGCATCTAACCAGACCTTATCTCCAATTTGATATTTAGGAGTTTCTCCTTTGTGAGCATCATAGTACTTCTTCTTATCATCAGCCACTTTCCTTAGTGCTGATTCCACATCTTCCTTTGTTCTCTTCAACCCTTCAACAAAACTTTCTACCAAATCAATAGCAGATGTCTTGCCTGGTTCAAATCCCATACAAGGATTTTGTCCAGAGTTTAGCATGAAAGGAGAATATTTGGTTGAGGCATTAATTCTGTTATTATAGCAGAATTCTGCCATGGGTAACCAATTCATCCAGTCAGATTGGCAATGATCTACAAAAATATGGAGATATTGCTCTATCTCTTGATTGATTCTTTCTGTTTGACTGTCAGTTTGTGGGTGATAGGCTGTGGACAAGGCTGTCTTAATGCCTAATAACCTATTTAACTCCTTCATCATTCTTGAAGCAAATTGGGGACTGCAATCAGATAGAATCTTTTCAGGTAATCCATGATGCTTCCATATACTGTCTCTGAACAATCTCACCACTCCTTCTGCTGTTACATCAGATGTTGTTGCCATAGTGTGAATCATTTTTGAGAAACAATCAACAACCACTAGAATTGAATTGTATCCTTGGCTATCTGGTAATTGTGTTATCAGATCTGTGGATATGATTGGCCAAGGATGAGATGGTATTTCATTTAGGGTCAATTCTCCTTGTGGTTTCTTTGTGATTGTCTTTGTTCTTTGACATACATCACAACTTTTGACATATTTTCCCACATATGCAGCCATTCCTTTCCACCAAAATGTTCTTGGCACTATCTCCAGTGTCCTCCATTGCCCTGGATGTCCTGCAATTGGAGTATTGTGGCATTGTTTGACGACATCTACTCTACAACTGTCAGGAACAAGGATTTTATCTTTGTATGTGAGTAATCCTTTTTTGTTCTGTCCCCATCCTGCTATAGTGGCCATCTTTGCTTCATCCACTGATAATTCCACCCACATCTTGACATCTCCATCCTTTTCTTGTTTGTCTGCAATCTTTTGAAGGAGTGGAATGTTGTTTATCAATACTGCTTGTATGTGATTTGGTTTGGTGAAGAATTCTGGTTTAAGCAGTATGACATTCTCATTGTCATGTTCCACCCCCTCTTTATGATCCACTTGCCTTGAGAGTAGATCAGGTTTGGCCAAACTCTTTCCTGGTCTGTGGGAAAGGTGAAAATTGAACCTAGAAAGAAACAGGGACCATTGGGCCTGACAATGGTTTAATTTTTGGGCACTCATGAAGTACTCTAGGTTTTTGTGATCCATAAGGATCTTGACAGGACTATCTGTTCCTTCTAGATAGTGTCACCATTGTTCCAGAGTGTGTCTAACAGCTAGCATCTCTTTGTCATTGATGTCATAATTTCTCTCTGCTGGTGGTAGTCCTTTGCTGATGTACGCCACTGGATGCCACTTCTCATCATCCCTCATCTGTGACAGTACCACTCCCATAGCATACCCTGAACTGTCTGCTTCTATGAGATAGGGGCAATGGGGTTCAGGAAAGACTAAGACAGGTTTAGAGCATAGTGCTGTCTTTAGGTTTTCAAATGAGTCTTTTTGCTCCTGTTCCCAGTGCCATTTGCTATCTTTTTGTAAAAGAATGTTCAAGTGTTTTGCTAAATCAGAAAATCCTTGAATGAAGCAACAGTAGAAATTAGTGAATCCCCAAAAGGAGCAAACTTCTGTGACAGATGTTGGTGTGGGCCAATCTGCTATCCCTTGAACTTTGATGGGATCCATCATGATTTTGTCAAAGGATATCTTAAGGCCAAGATAATCTATCTCTGTCTTTTTGAAGTCACATTTTTCTGGTTTCAAGTAGAGTTTGTTGTCACATGAACTTCCTTGACTATAAGGTGATGTTCTTCCAATGTCACAGTAAAGATGAGAATATCATCCATATATACTACCACTTTGCCCCTTGTGATGAGTTCTCTGAAGAGATGATTCATCATGGTTTGGAACGTGGTGGGCTGTTGGTAAGTCCAAAGAACATAACAAGAGGTTCATATAGGCCTTTGTTGGTAATGAAGGTGGCCTTCCATTCATCTCCTTCTTTGATACAAACATTGTTGTATCCCCATCTTATGTCGAGTTTGATGAAGTATTTTGCCCCTTTGAGTTTGTCTATCAATTCTGAGATAAGTGGTAAAGGGTAAGAATTTTTGATAGTGATCTCATTTAGGCATCGATAATCTTGAATAGGATGTAGTTCTCCTGATTTCTTGATAAAGAAAAATGGAGAAGCCATAGGTGATTTGGAAGTGTGTATATGTCCTGATTTTAGATTTGCTTTGATAAACTTCTCCAGCTCCTGTTGTTTGACAAATGATAGGGAATTGATTGTGAAATATTTGTGCAATGTGTGTAGGTAAATCTGCAAAGGGATTGGGAGTAGGAGAGTGATGGAAAGAGGATGCAGGGACAGCAGGAGAGAGGGGACAAGAGGAGATGTTTGTGAGGGGGGATGACATATTTTTAAAGGTAAGCAGTGGTTTGGCTGAGGTCAGAGATTTGTATAGTATACCAGGCAAAAAGGGAAGCAACAATGAGAATGTAGAGGATGAGGAGGATATCAATCATGAATGTCATGAAAGAGATGTCAATTTACAGTCTCCTCTCAAGTCCTTTTAAAGGGGAATGAGAGAGTGTGGGAGTTTGATTGTGAAGGGATGAGGTGCTGAGGGATGACATGAATGGAATGACTCTACAATATCCAAGGCATGTTTCAAGTCTTTATGTGTGAGCCATTCATCCTTGGTAGAGGGGTACCTCTTCCAATGCACTAGGTATTGAAGGTGACCTCAGTGATATCATGATTGGAGGATTTTTTCAATCTTGATATGTTCCTCTCCTTCTATAAGATCTGGAAGGGGTGGCATGTGATGCAGTCTGTAAGCTGTTATTTCAGTGTATGGATGGAGAAGAGAAGCATGGAAAACTGGGTGTATCTTCCAATGAGCTGGCAAGGATAAACAATATGCCACTGGATTGATAATGGTGATGATTGGGAAGGGGCCATATTGTTTAGGTGCTAGTTTCATAGAAGGGAAAGTGGAGGAGAGGTGGGTCACATCTAACCATACTTGGTCCTGAAGCTGATATGAGGGATAATGACCCAAGGGTTTCCAAGTCTGATGAGTGATGGATTGTGCAGCTGTTAGCTCTTTTCATATGGTCTGTAAAAGAACTAGTCTTTCAGAAATTGATGGTAGGGAAGATGTGGTTGGGATGACAGGTTGAGTGTGGGGATGATATCCCATAAGAAGGAAGGGGGAATACTTCAATGTTGAATGAACATGAGAGTTATGTGCAAATTCTGTGGTTGAAAGAAGGCTAGACCAGTTGTCTTGTCTGGCAGAGCAAGACATATGCAAATACTGCTCCAACTCCTGGTTCATTCATTTGGTTTGTCCATCTATTTGAGGATGATATGCAGTGGACATAGCTTGTGTAATAGATAGTTTTTGGCATAATTCCTTTGTGAATTTAGCCATAAACTAAGATCCTCAATCTGAAATGATGCAATGGGGTAAACCAAACCTCTTCCAAACATGATCTTTGTACAGATCTGTGGTTTGGGCTGCTGATATTGAGGAATGACATGGAATGATTACAGTCATCTTGGTTACATCATGGTCCATGAATACAACTATGGTGTCATAGCTGTTGGATATTGGAAGTTGGATGATGAAGTCCATCAAGACTGTAGAAAAGGGTTCAGCTGTCAGTTCTGGTTTAATAGGAAAAAGGGGAATAGGAGTTTTGTTTGGTAATTTTCCATATCCTTTACAAATGGGGCATCCATTGACAAAGTCAAATATGAATTTCCTCATCTTTGGCCACCAGAAGGTGTGTTGTACAAGATCAAGTGTTTTGAGTCATATGGGATGTCCTGCAGCAGGGGTATTATGTAAACATTGGATGATGTTTCATCTGAGTATGTCATCTTTCAGGACATAAAGACATCCAGAGCAATAAATTACCCCCTGTTCAATTGTCCAATGTTGCAAGAGTTGATTTTTTGCTAGACTAGAAACATTAGCCTGAAGAAGGCACAATATGTCCAAAACTTCATCATCCCAGTCTGTACAGGCTTGGATGCAAGAGAAGAAGGCATTGTCAATGATGTTAGCTGAGACAGGGCAAATAAACAGAGAAGGATCTAAGACAATTTGTTATCATGACTACCATCATCATGACAGTGCATCTGGTCAGCCTGCTTTTGAACCAGCAACATGTTTGATCTGAAAATCAAAGCAGGTTAGGTACAGGGCCCATTGAGCTTGTTGTCATGATAATTTCTGGGTGTCCCTGAATACTTCAAGATTTTTATGATCAGAGAGAATAGTGATACAATGAGGAATGCCTTCAAGGTATTGGCACCATTCTTCAAGTGATTTGATAATGGTGAGTAATTCCCTATCATAAATATCATAGTTTTGTTCAGCTTCAGAAAAGGATTTTGACATGAATGCAATGGGATGCCATAAGCTGTACTCTCCTTTTTGGGATAGGACTGCTCCACAAGCACATTTTGACACATCACATTCTAACTGGAATGGTTTTGTCACATCAGGGGAAATGAGAACAGGTGAAGAAAGGAATTTGGCTTTTAAAAGGTCAAAAGCATCCTGTTGAGGTTGATCCCAATGCCATCAAACCTCCTTTTTGGTAAGGTCATGTAGAGGTCAGGTAAGATGTGAAAAGTTATGAATGAAACATTGATAAAACCCTGCAAACCCTAGGAAGGCATGTACTTCTGTCAACTTGGTAGGGATGGGCCAGTTTTCAATTCCTTGTTAACTTTACTGGATCCATGGTGGTTTGACCTGCTGAAATAATAAGCCCCAAATACTCAACTTGTTCTTTCTTGAATTCACATTTCTCTGGTTTGAGGTAGAGAGTGTGATCAGCAAGTCATTGCAAGACAAGTTTAGTTAGCTGACAATGCTCTTCTACCATTGCTGTGGCAATCAAATTGTCATCTATATAAATGAAAACCTTTCCTGTATCAAGAAGATCATGAAATACTGAGTTCATCATAGTTTGGAAGGTTGCTGGTGAATTCATAAGACTGAAAAACATAACAAGGGGTTCAAACATTCCCCTATTAGTTTTGAAGGTGGCCTTCCATTCATCTCCCTTTTTGATTCAGACATTGTTATATCCCCACCTAACATCAAATTTGGTAAAGTATTTAGCATGTTTTAGTTTGTCAACAATGTCAGTGATCAAAGGAAGAGGATATTGGTTTTTGATGGTAAGGCTGTTCAACTGATGATAGTCTTGAACAGGTTGTAGTTTGCTGTCCTTTTTTTGATAAAAAAGAATGGTGATGTGAAAGGTGATTTTGAATCATGGATGTATCCTTGTGTGGTCATGTCTTTGATGAATTTATCAAGTGCAATCTGTTCTGAGGGATTCAATGGGTGAATTTTGCAACTGTTTTCAGGGATAGCATAAGGTTTGAGATCAATGGCATGATCCCAATCATGTAAGGGGGGAAGGGAATGAGATGCTTCTTCTGAAGATACCTTGCAAAATTCCTTATAGCAATCCAGTATCTCTGTTACTCTAGGAATAACAGCAGCAGCAAGTTCAGTGGATTGAGTCATTCTTCATACCCATTCTTCATCAGGTAATCCCATAAAAACTTCATCTCCTTCTTCAATTGGTAGTCCCACATTGAATTTGATTCTCTTTACCAATAACTGTCTTCTTGACCCAGCACAATGAGAGGCCAGTTGGCAATGTGTGAAAGAAAGTTTTGATGTAACCCAATTGATATCAGGGTTATGCTTTTGAAGCCAGGGATACCCTAGAATGATATTATCTAATCCAAGATCAACAACAAAGAATTTTATGTTTTCTTCATGATCTTGAACCTTCATTCTGAGAATGGCTTCATGTGTAACTCATCCAAGTTTGTTTTTGGTATTGTCTGCATTATGAACTATGTGAGGGCATGGGAGGGGAATTGTGGGAATACAGAGTTTGGCAACAAGTTGATGATTGATGAAATTGTTGGTCACTCCACTATCAATTAAGGCCTTTTGTTTTTCAAGTCTGTGACTTCCTCGGTGATTACTGATCTGAACTTCAAGATAAAGGGCATGGGATGATGTTACAGAACATAGTCGATCACTGGGATACAACATTGTCATTTGAAGATGCACAGGAATCTTTGAACCCTTCAAAAATCCTTCAACATGACTGACAAGGCAACCCTTCCTTCCTGTGGTAACACTCTTATGGTTTTGTAGACCCTTCATACTGCTGCTTCATTGTATGCTGGGGGTACAACCTGTTCTTCTTCTTCTTCTTCTTCTTCTTCTTCTTCTTCTTCTTCTTCTTCTTCTTCTTCTTCTTCTTCTTCTTCTTCTTCTTCTTCTTCTTCTTCTTCTTCTTCTTCTTCTTCTTCTTCTTCTTCATCTACAACATTAGAGATACATGCATGTACACAATTGACAATCTGAGGGGGGGTGTATGAAAGATTCAAAGTAGGGGGGAGAGGAGTGAAAGAGGTTGGTTCTTCTTCTATGACATGAGTGCATGGGGTGGTTGTCTTTGTCAGGCATTGGTTAGCCATGTGACTTACTTGTTGACAGGTGAAACATTTCCTTCTCTTCTCAACTTCTCTCTTTCCACATTAGTTAGCTTCTTCAGCATAGGGCAAGGCCCTGGTATTTGCTGACATCAGCCAACATCCATTGTGTTAGGGTCTTGTTGAGCATGACTAGTAGTAGCAAAGGAAGAAAATGGTGTATGAGCTTCCTTTTGTTCTTGTCTTGCACACCATTGAGTGTCCATGATGGTAACTCTCTCCATCCATTCAGCAAAGGTTTTTGGTACTTCAGAGTTATAAATTTGGTCAGTGAGACCAGAATTGAGCCCCTGTTCATAATAGTCAAGTTTAGTTCAGTCGTTGGAGATAGCCACTTCATGAACAAGGGCTAAGAATGCTGAATTATACTCTTCTATGGTTTGGGCCCCTTGTTTAAGTTGACAAAGAGCTAAGTACACCTGTTGTACTTTGTGTGGGTCTTCAAATTCTGTTTTCAAATCTGCTACAAAGTCTTGGTATGATGGATACTTGGTACCCATCAAATGTTGCATGGTATAGTGGTCACTATAGGCCTGAGCAGTACCTTTTGTCATAAATGACAGAACAAACAGGATTTTTTGAGTGTCAGATGCATGAAGGTCTGTGTAGGCAATGAGATATTTCATGCAGGATAAAAGAAACTTTGAAAGTTCTTTTTGTTTCCATCAAATTCAGATGGCTTGTTGATTTTCAAAAATTGCATTTTCATCGATGCAGAAGTCATGACAATGTTTTCAACTGTAGGCTCTGGTTGCAGGAAAAGCTCTTCATGTGCAGAAAATGGAATAGGGAAAAGAGATGCAGGGCCATGCCAGGGGTAGTCATCATACCTCCTGGTAGTGGGATATTGGTCTGGGTGTGAGTCAAGGGATTGAGAATATATGCTCTTACACTTGCAATGGTGATATCAGAATCTTCAGATCCTGAACTGTCCAGATGAGTGTTGGTTCCAGTTATCCTCCACATATGGAGACCTAGGTATTCAACAGGGTGTCTGTCATAGACAACTTCATTGTCTCTTCAAAGACAGAATCTAGGAGGCAAGGGGTTGGGGAATGGGGGAGCCAGGTTTGGTTTGAGTCAGAGTAAAGGATCTCAACCTAATGTTAGGGTTTAGTGTGCATGAGCAGCCAAACACCTATAGACAAGGTTACAATGACCTCTGAGGTGAACACATGAACAATGAGTTGCAATTCAACACAAAGTAACAAAGACAAGATATAACAAAAGACAATGAAGGAGGTTGAGATAGGGAATTCGAGCATATAGTAAGTCAGTCTTATAGTAAAACCTCCTGCAGTGATGATGATAACTGAAACATGATGACATATAGTAAGGGGGGTTACAGCCCCTTTGATGCTCCACTACCACATGCTAGTGGAGTGGAATGATGAGGAATATGAAAGAAGAAAAATGAAAAGTACTGGTACAGTCCCAATTCCTAACAATGATGACTGATGTCCATTGCAGCAACTCAAACAGATGTCTCTCCTAGGCATAATTTGGAATAGGATCCACATATGCTTTCTGTTCCCATCACCAATTGTTTCTTATTTCTCCTGCATCCCATCCATAGTCCTGCAAGGGCATCATTTTGTTGTAGTATCTGTCTCCAAAGTACATCTGTTATAACCCTCAAAACACTTTGGCAGCTGCTTTTGGTGCAATGTCCTCCCAGTTGACTACAGCACTCCTAGCCTGTCACAGTGATGGGCAGATGGCCATTATTGACAGCAGTAACAAAAGCAATTTTGTCTGTGGCATTTTCCTGTACAGTAAATTTGTTTCCTCATTGAAGGCTGATGAGCCATTCTGCATTCTTTCCCATAAGTCCTGCATTTACTCCCAGCAACCATCTTCTGCTGGGGTTAGCTACAGAGACTTCCTTGTACCATACGTAGTCAAGGTCTGTGAAGGAGACTAGGTTGGTTCCCTACATATTTAGGGGGTTGAGTCTGTTTCTGTTCTGGCATTTGCCTTTGCTCTTTCACCAAAAATCACACATCTTTAGTATCTTTTTTTATTCAGACTCTTTCCTCACATATCTTACAGGTTCGAGCTCATTCATAGAAAAAATGCACCTACTCCAGAGTCTGGGCTGCTTCTTGGCACTTGTGCAGGGACAACTGTGATTCACTGGTTCAAGTCCAATGCCTGTATTTCAGTATGAGAGATTGCAGTAATTAAGGCTAATTGATCCAGTGCTTGTGTGGTTGGTCATTGATGCTGTGTTCAAGCCTCCCACTCTTCATGTGTATTTTTGCTCTTCATTAAATTTTTGCTCTCTGTGAGCAACTCTCCATTCATTCTGGTCTATTTCTTGGCACTTGTGCAAGGACAACTGTGATGCACCTGTTCAAAATCAATGCATACATTCACTATGAGTGATTGCAATAATTATGGCTAATTGATCCAGTGTTGGTCATCACATGATCTTCCATTCGAGCCTCCCACTCTTCATGCACCTTTTTGCTCTTCATTAAATTTTGCTCTCCATGAGCAACTCTGCACAAGCCTTTCACTCTGTGTAAGCTTTTTGTACCCTGTGATTTCTGTGTTCTTCAAGAGTATTATGCTTGATATTTGTCAGCTTCTGGTTCTTTCCCTTGGGTTTTCTTTCACTCCTTCAAGTGGCTTCCTCATCCTTTTGCCATACTACAAGCCAATTCAAACCCATGAGACAGAGCTGAACAAGAAATAAAGAGCAGAGTGGTAGACTGAATGGATGAAGAGCAGCAGCCAATGCCTGCAGATGACAAATTGTGGTCAACAATCCATCCTTCTTAGTGTCACATGAAAGTAAGGTAATCAAAATCAAACTAGCAAAGTTGTTGTATGCAACCAATCTGGGAGAAGTATAGTATGATAAACAAGCTACAAGTGCATCCACAAACCACAATTTACATTTTTGAACTAATTCTTGAATCAATGAACCAGGAGTGGACAAGAATCTGTCACCAACACAACTCTATCCCATGAGATGATAATATTCCTATTCAGTATTAGCTCTAGAGGTCTAGATGTCAGTGGGAGCCAGCATGCTCAACCATTTCCTGTTAATCCAGCAAGCCAGATCCAACCATTGTCTTGCAACCTCAGCAATTTCTCTAACAAAGTTTGTCCATGGCACATGAGGGGTGGTGCTGTTGGAGTATGGGGAAGATCTGTTAGGGTTTAGCATGTGTGAGCAGCCAAACACCTATACACAAGGATACCAGAGTCTCTGAGGTGAACATGTGAACAACAAGCTGTGATTGGTAAAGACCACAAGAAAACAGGTATAATGAAAGAGGTTGAGATGTACTACCTCAATGTATGGTAAGTTGTCTTTATAGTAATTGTAACTGCTGTGGTGATGACTGATGAAACATTATGCATCAAGGGGTTGTGCCCTTGAGTCTTACTCCAATACTATGTGTATGTGGAGTAGAATGATAGAGAAACAGATAGAAAAATGTGGAGTACTGGTGCATAATCCTGAGTCCTGACAGTAGCTGCTAAGAGCGGCCTATTGGATGGTCTTAGGGAAAGTCTGTGATGATACCCCTGGTAACAAGGTAGTGAATACATGTTTGATAAGCATAATAGATATTTCCGATGATGATGAATATTGGGATCAATGAGATAGTGATGAGGATGGTTCCACCAATGACTATACAAGGATCCAGAGTGACAAGTTTAGGATGTCTTAGCAATGCTTAGAGTGACTTAGAGATCTTAGACTTAGTTCTTAGAGAGTGAAGTGAGTTTGTAGCGAGCTTAAGTCAAGCACAGTTTAGGAGAATCCCTAGATTGCGAAGTTGGCAAGACTGGGGTTTAAGACCACCAGTCTTTCAACTATTTATACAAACTAGTGTCCTAAGTATAGTAAAGTTGTGCAGTAGTGTGCAGTAAGTAAACGATAATGTGCAGTAATGCACAGTAAGTTGCATCCATTGTGTAAGTAGTGTGGCTCTGCCACAAGTGTGAAATGAACAAGGTGTAAACAAAGATAAATAAGAACAAGAAGGGGGAGTCCTTGCTAATTGTATAATGATAGTCCTTAGCAAGTAAATGTTATAATAAATAAAGGAAGATAAAGGAGAAAAAGATAAGTCTAATATAGTACTTTGGAGCTAAGCTCATACTTAAGTATGTAAATACTTAAGTACTATAAAAGAGAAAGGAGAAATGAGTCCTTACTAAGTAAAGTGGAGCTAAGCTCACACTGCAGTAATAATACTATGCTTTACTAGTAAGTAAGATAAGAGAAAAGAAGGAAAAAAGGAAAAAGAAAACTGTTACAAGGTGCCAAAGCAAGTGCCTTGTAACAGTAGCCCCTCTCTACACCTTTTTCACCTTGAAAAATGGATCTTTAATCATATGCATCAGTGTCTGTGAGGCACATGCTGTTGGAGTTTACAGTGATGTGTGACAGCAACTGCATGTGACTGTGAATGTGTGAATGTGTGACTGTGTGGCTGCACCACACAGACCTCTTGTGGGACTCAGGGATGATATGGATGGACCTGTTACTTACAGATAATTTCCTTCACATCTTTTCTTTTCCCTCAGTCTTCTGCAAAGAGACTGAGGTCAGTACCCACTCTATACACCATTCGTGTTTTATGTTTTCTCACTATTTCTTCCTGTAGAATACAATTCTCTTCTTTCTACAGTCAGCATGCTCTTTCCAAGTAACCTCCTTCAATACATGCTAAGCAGTGAGGTCACAAGTGTAGAGGAGGAAAGGATAGTTGAGGGATGAGACAATACTTTCCAAGATGAATCACACTGTATAGCAGATATCTCAGATGTATAAAGCTAGAGAACTACATACTACAGGAATGTCTTGTATATACTAATAGGAGTGGTGCACCAACCATGCACTGTCACTATAGGGCAGGCATATGTAACTAAGATGCACAGCATCTGTGAGAAGTATCAGTAAGCAATGTGCAGCATTGCACTGCATCAGTAAGTGTCTGTGGGAAATGTAGTCATAACTGTACAGTAATCAGCCCAATGAGTAAATGGAGATGAGTCATAGATAATTGTGATAAGATCAACTATTGATGTGATAAGATGAGATATGATGTCACAAGTAGATCTTATGCAATAAGAGTACAATAAATTGTAAAATGAAAAGAAAAATAAGTACATCTGCTAAGAGCGGCCTAATGGACGGTCTTAGGGAAGATCTAAAATATTACTCCTGGTAACCAAGGTTTGGATATTGGTTTGATGAGCGTAATAGAGGTTCTGGATGACGATGAAGAATGGGATCAACGATATGGTTATGAGGATGATTCCACCAATAATGATACGAGGATCCAGTTTGACTTAGTGTAAGATATCTTTAATGAGTTTTGGAGTTCTTAGACTTAGTTCTGAGAGAGAAGCGAAGTGATAGTGAGCTTAGTTCAAGCGCAGTGTAAGGAGAATCCCTAGATTGTGAAGTTGACAAGACTGGGGTTTTAAGACCACCAGTTTGTCAACTATTTATACAAGACTAGTGATCTAAGTATAGTAAAGTTGCGCAGTAAGGCGCAGTAAGTAAACAAATATGTGCAGTAAAGTGCAGTAAGTACGCGTCCATGGGATACAAGTGGCTCAGCCACAAGCGTGTAATGAACCAGGTATAAACAAAGGTAAACAGAGACGAGATAAATGAGTCCTTGCTAATTGTATAGTAATAGTCCTTAGCAAGTAAATGTTATAATAAATAAAAGAAAAAAGGAAAAGGATAAGTCTAATATAGTACTTGGAGCTAAGCTCACACTTAAGTATGTAAATACTTAAGTACTATAAAAGAAAAAGGAAAATATGAGTCCTTACTAAGTAAAGTGGAGCTAAGCTCACACTTGTAGTAATAATACTACACTTTACTAGTAAGTAAGATAAAGAAAGAAAAAAGAAAAAAAGAAAAGAAACCGTTACGAGGTGCCAAAGCAAGTGCCTCGTAACAACATCCTGACAAATACCCCCTTTTTTAGGGTGAGATGACTCAATGAGCAGTAGAAACTCCAGTAGAACCAAAACCTTTTTCTCCTCTTTGCATGTTATCCCATGAATCAACTTCTTGAACATCAGCAAGTGATATATGTTTGAGGATCAATTGAGTGACTTGATCTTTGATGTTGACCAAAAAGTCATTTTTACTGAGATTGATTAGAAGCATCTTTATTGGTCCATGATAGTCTGAATTGACTACTCCTGCTCCAATGTGAATGGAATTTTTGACAGCCAAACCACTGCAAGGAGCAATACATCCATAGCAGTTGTCTGTATAGCCAAGGAGATTTGAGTATCAACCAATTTTTGACCATGTGCAGGAATAATGACTTCTTCTGCACTGTAAAGATCTAATCCAGCAGCACGCTCCGATCCTCAAGTGGGTAATGTGGCTGTGTCTGAAAGTCATTTGATTGGAATAGAACAATGTTGAATAGATGATATAGCAGCAGGGTAAGAATTATGGAAATCTTTAACCACCTTGGGTATGTCTTTGATCATAATACATGCTGGTTCCCAGGAATTTTTGTCTTCTGGGTAATTCTTCCATTTGATAAGATATTGGATATGCCTGTGATATTTTCTGCTATTTAAGATCTTTTCTACTTCATATTGTTCAACATTGTCTTTGATAATAGGAGGAGGTAGTTTGATGATTCTTTCCAGAATATCATTTGGAGTATATAGTAATAGTTTGACAACATGAAATACTGAATGTATTTTCATTGACTTGGGAAGTGCTAGTTCATATGCATTATTTGAAAGCACTTTTGTGATTGGATAGGGTCCAAGTCTTTTATGATCCAATTTTCGAGTAGGTGGTCCTGTCTGTACATTAGATGCATCTAACCAGACCTTATCTCCAATTTGATATTTAGGAGTTTCTCCTTTGTGAGCATCATAGTACTTCTTCTTATCATCAGCCACTTTCCTTAGTGCTGATTCCACATCTTCCTTTGTTCTCTTCAACCCTTCAACAAAACTTTCTACCAAATCAATAGCAGATGTCTTGCCTGGTTCAAATCCCATACAAGGATTTTGTCCAGAATTAAGCATGAATGGGGAATATTTGGTTGAGGCATTGATTCTGTTATTATAACAGAATTCTGCCATGGGTAGCCAATTCATCCAGTCTGATTGTTGGTGATCTACAAAGATTCTGAGATATTGTTCTATCTCTTGATTGATTCTCTCTGTTTGACCGTCAGTTTGTGGATGATAAGCTGTAGATAAGGCTGTTTTAATGCCTAATAACCCATTTGATTCCTTCATCATTTTGGAAGTGAATTGAGGACCCTGATCTGATAAAATCTTTTCAGGAAGTCCATGATGTTTCCAAATATTGTCTCTGAACAATCTTGCTACTCCTTCTGCCATGACATTGGATGTTGTTGCCATAGTATGAATCATTTTTGAGAAACAATCAACAACTATGAGAATTGGATCATATCCTTGATTGTCTGGTAATTGTGTGATTAGATCTGTTGATATGATTTTCCAGGGATTTGATGGTATTTTGTTTGGAGTCAATTCTCCCTGTGGTTTATTTGTGATTGTTTTTGTTCTTTGGCATATGTTGCAGCTCTTGACATATTTTCTGACATAATGGTCATTCCTTTCCACCAAAATGTTCTTGACAGTATCTCCAGTGTCCTCCATTGCCCTGGGTGTCCTGCAATCAGAGTTTCATGACATTGTTTGACAACTTCTGCTCTGCAGCTGTCTGGGACAAGCATTTTGTCTTTGTATGTTAACAGTCCTTGTTTGTTTTGTCCCCAGCCAGCTATAATAGCTGTCTTTGCTTTGTCTGCTGATAGTTCTGACCACATTTTGACATCTCCATCCTTTTCCTATTCATCTGCTATTGTTTGAAGGAGTGGGATATTGTTTGTCAAAATTGCTTGTATATGTTTTGGATTGGTGAAAAATTCTGGTTTGAGCAATATGACATTCTCATTGTCATTTTCCACCCCCTCTTTATGACCTGCTCATCTTGAGAGGAAGTCTGGCTTGGCTGAACTCTTTCCCAGTCTGTGGGAAAGCTGAAAGTTGAACCTAGAAAGAAATAGAGACCATTGAGCCTGGTGACAGTTCAACTTCTGGGCACTCATCAAGGACTCTAGGTTTTTGTGATCTGTAAGGATCTCAACAGGACTATCTGTTCCTTCTAGATAGTGTTGCCATTGTTCTAGTGTGTGTATAACTGCTAGCATCTCTTTGTCATATATATCATAGTTCCTCTCTGCTGGAGATAAACATTTGCTGATATATGCCACTGGGTGCCACTTCTTGTTGTCTCTCATCTGTGAAAGCACAGCTCCTGTAGCATATCCTGAGCTATTGGCTTCTACAAGATAGGGTTGATGGGGTTCAGGGAAGACTAAAACAGGTTTAGAGCATAACACTGTTTTTAGATTTGTGAATGAATCTTCTTGGTCCTGTTCCTAACACCACTTGCTATCTCAATATCTGTTTGTTTCTGTCCTCTTTTCTCACTGCTGTCTTTACCTTCACACATACCACCTTGTTATCTGTAATCACTATATGGCCAGGCACCCAGTGCACTGTCATACCCAACCCCAACACTGTGCCCAGATGGCAGCCTTGCTATTGGCCACAATCTATGCCCACACAACCGGTCCCTCCTTCCTGATTATCTCGATCGCTAACCCCATTCTCAGTAGCCCCTTTGTAAACAGCGTATGTGCGCTGGTCTTCCCCAAAGGCCCGAAGCTCACCGACCCGACATGCCTTTGCATTGTGTATACATGGAAAGTAGGCATTTTACGCCAATCTGAACATAAGTCATAGCAGGTAACCCGCGTCTTTAGCTAATCAATAATCTCAATAACGGGTAGGTCTTATGTGAAGGAAGCCTGACCATCAACTACGACGTGTACAGCAACTATGTATATCACGTCACGATGTAGACACTTTTCTACGCCAGTTCGACACAGACACCACACCGTCGTCATGACGAAACCAGTTGCTCCTGAATTTAAAGCTGATCGCGGGTCGCACTCTGAACAAGCTGTCGAGCCACTGCGCCTCCAGGTTGTCTGTGATCACGGCATCCTCATTTCGGTTAGTGAGTCATACGGGTTCACGTTGAATGTGCACATCTTCAGCCCGAGACGGATATAGAACGTCGTGTTGGTAGGGCATCTGGATCCTAACGATACCACCAACGTGAAGGTGGCACTGTGCACGGCTCTGCCAAGACAACACACACAGTATGGCACTGTGGTCCCGCCGTTTACCATGCTGTTCGTCTACTCGTGTTGTCTGAAGTCGGACTACTCAATAATCAACCGTGTGACAGGCTCTTGATATGTAGTGTGCCTGGCATAGGGAAACCGCATGGACGCAAATGCGTCATTTACACCATGACCACGACAGCAGACGGCCAGGAAGGTGTGCCGCGAGCACGGGCTGCCAGTCGCCCTATGTGCTCCTGTTGGGGCTGGTCATGTCGTCTCCGTCCTTGATAAATGCATCCCTGCACTACCGTCCACTGGACAGCCCCCGAGCTCCTCACCACCCATCTACTCACGGCCTCTGCCGCCGAGCGCATGTAGGTGAGGACATCCATGCGAAGCTCGTGCCCAGCTGAGTTCGCCAGAATGGTGTTAACGAAGAATAGCGAGACAATATGGCGAGCGCGCTATACTCCTCCGCTAATCCATCGCTAGGCCCGGAGGTCAATGTCATCAACTCCCCACTGGAAGGCCAGGACAAAGGCAACGAGGAGCCGTATGATGTGCGAGAGCCTTTTCTCAAGACAGACACGATATCTTTTCCTGGTATACCAGATGGGGATGGGTTACTGTGCAGGGCCGGTCCATGTCCATCGTCATTCTCATTCCTTCCGCATTATATCGCCAGTTGCGAACGAACATGATGCTCTTCGATTTCTCATTGCATCAGTTCAAGGAAAGGATGAAAGCGGAACTGTTCTGGAGGCGGAGCATGAGGTGTGAGAAAGATAAATATCTAGTCATTGTCAAGGTACAGCACACCGCACTTTGGTAATACTAACGAGAAATGAGCACTGTCTACGGAAGCGATATGGTGTGTACAGAGAGCACGCGCAGGTGTATTATAGGCGCACTCCACCGGTCGCCCTTTGCCGTTGCTGGAATTGTCGCCCTTCCACTACAATGTCCGCTGGACAGCCCTACAAATCTGTAGGCCGCTTATCACCCACCTACTCGCAGCGTCCGCCGCCGAGCGCACGTGTGCGATGGCAACATCTATGGACAGCAGAGCTCACGAGAATAGGGTCAACAGAGGACGATGAGTGAATATGGAGAGTACATTACTAGGCACAAGGGTTGGGAAGAACTTAGAGGGGTTTTAGCCTTCCTCTGCGACGCATTGAGGTAATTGATGGGCTTCAGGTTAGCATAAAGGAACAAGCTGATGAATTTTTGCATGGTGATGGTGGAATGTGTCTCAAGGAACAGAAAGGATGAAACAGAAGAGAAACTTTGAAGATGACAAGCATGATGAGGAAGAGGATGGGGCATGTTCTGCACGAGCCAATTTAAAACCTGAGTCAGAACCAGTCTAAGGGCAAATGAACAAGGAAAAAAGATCAAAGAGGTGGTGGACGGAAAGGATGAAGGACTGCAACCGACGCCCGTGAACGACAAATTGCAGTCAGCAATATCAATAGTAATCTACCATTCTCGATGTTGTTCGAAAGTAACGTGCTCGAGATCAAACTAGCAACGATATTGTAAGCAATCAATGTGGGAGAAGTATAGTAGAGTAAACGACCTACAAGTACATCTACGAACCAGAATTTGCGTTTTCAAACCACTTCTTGAATCGAAGTATTACGAGTCGACCCGTATCCATCATCAATATAACCCTATCCCGCGAGATGGCGACATTCTTATTGAGTGTTAGCACTGCAGGTCTGTATGCAGGTGGGAGCCAGCACACTCGGCGATCGCCTTTTCCTCCGACAAGCCAGATCCAACCATCATCTCGCAACCTCAACAAAGCCTCTGACGAGGTAGGCGTAAGGTCGTCTGCAGCGCATGGGGGGCGGTGCTGGGCGGGTAAGGGGAAGATACCGTGGTCAGTGAGGATGGATCTGTGGCAATCGTAGAAAGAGCAGAATGTGGTGCGATGCGAGGTGTTGAATTCAGAGAGCAGGTGGATCCGCTTGGTTGATCTTGCTAACGTCACATCACAAACATGCACCACACCGCTCAAATCACTGATCAGGAGCCGTGTCCCATCTGCAGCCCGGGCGTGGCTTGTTAGGGATGAGCTATCAACCTTCTTCACGACAACTTGTTGACCTGAGATAGCATCCAGCAGACCAAACCTATTGTATGTTAGCCACACGGCTAGGTCACTCTGTGGAGAACACGAAAACGCGCGAAATCCATAATCCTGGGATTGGATATCGAATGTCCACATGTGGGTGTAGTTGTCCAGGTCCCAGAGCTCGATTGAACCCCGATCAGACATAAGTACGTGTCTGCAGTTGGGACACAATGAAACAAGATCTGCTCCCCTACAGTTGAGTGTGACTTGACCGGACTGCAAGTTGACGATAGAGATGTCCCTTGTTTTGAAGTCCCCCGTTCGGCATACCGCGAGATACTTATCGTCTGGGGACATCGCCATGACGTGAGATGATGACCCGTCCGAAGATTCACCGCGGTTTGTCCACACTAGGTTGTTGGACTCTATGGTCCGAGCCTCGATAGTCCCGTCAGAGGAGGTGGTGGCAAATAAGGTTCCAAGAGGGGATAGAGCAAAGGAGGTGAAGGTGTCATGATGCGATACTTCAGCAACATTCAAATCCCACAAACGTACAGTCTTGTCATTAGACGCTGATGCCAGAAGTGATCCATCGGGGGAAAACTGGAGTGCCTTAATTGCACCTGCATGTCCTCGGAACCAATGGGTTCGCTTCCCAATCTGAGGGTCCCAGACTTCACAGGATTTATTGCTATACGTGCTGGAAACGGCCAGGTGTGCCGAGTCCAACGAGAAGGACAGCGACCCAAAGTCAAATAAGGACACTGCCTTACGGCCTTCGCGATGATCGATCGTCCGTTGTTGTGTCCAATTCTGAGCATCCCAAACAGTGACAACTCCCTTGGACATTGACGCCGCAAACTTCTTGTTCGGTGCCATGGAAAAGGCTATGGGCTTTCCTGGAAGGTTATGCTGCTGGATGCAGGAAGCTGCTTCGATTTCGAAGACTGTTATGGATCCGCCCTCCGATGCGACCAGCAGCTGATTTGGGCTAATAAATGCCAAGGTTTTGACAGGAGATTTAAGCTTCTTTTGAGCCTGTCTGTGTTGTCTGTGGACCGCACATGGACATGTCCCTCCTCATCTCCTGACGCTATACGTAACCCATCCGCCGAGAATGCGACACACCGAACCGCGTTCGAGTGTCCCCTATACACGCCAACTTGCGCACCGGTTGCTGCATTCCAGGTTCTGACGGTTGTATATGAACCCGAGGCGATGCGCATCCCATTGGGTGAGTATGCTACTGATCGAACCCAACGCGCGCGACCCGTCATGACCTGCAGAGAAGCTCCAGTTTGGACACTCCATAGTCGGACAGTCCCATCATCTGAGCCAGACACCAACCGCTCTCCGTCTGGAGAAAAGGCGATTGATAAACATCCCGTAGTGTGTCCCTCGAGCACGCGTACACATGGGTTCCATGTCTGTTCTTGTCCCCTCTCGATGTCAATGCCGTGCTGTAGTTTTCGTTCATACACCTGAGAAAGTCGAGACTCAAGGGGGAGGAAAGGGATGACATGATGATGAAGCTGTAGACATGCCACACTAATGGTGGGGTGAAATTCTCTGGTCATTCTCGCGCAGTCGCTCAGAAGGCCGAGAATCTCACTCCTGAGAGGTGCTACTTCCTGTTTCCAAATAGACATGTTTATTAACTGATACCGCAGAGGAATCGGTAAATCTCACCTTAACTATCCCGTGCGCAGCCTGCAGAGCAGTGATCGCACCATCCAGTTCTCCCAACAAGCTCATCGCCTCCAACCAATTCAGCAATTGAGTTGAGCAAAACACGAGGAGGAGCTCCAATATCATGTTGTCAATATGACTGCTCGACAGGTGAGATGCCCAATATCGACATTCGTATTGCACCTCAGCAGAAAGATGAGTCGCTATTCGGGCGGGTAGATCGGCAATCTCTTGACGGAACAGTGATGGGTCTCCAATCTTGCACATATCTGGAGACAGAGTCTGCAGCACTCGCAGGCAGCATTCCGCAATCGACGTATGTCGATCTACTGGATTGACGAAGAAGTTGGCATCGTTGCAACGCATAGAGTCGACCAGGAAATCATGGAATGATGGATGAATGAGCCGAACACAACCACCCCCAGCCTTGGGAACCACAGCGATCGAGTGCAAGCAGCGAAGCGTCAACTGTACAGTATTCTTTTCCAGCCCAAGCAAGGCGTCCAGACCTTCCGGATCGAGCGGGTCAAATAGCAGAACAATCGTCCCCAGAACCACTTGAAGCCTCGCCTGCTGATCCTTGCTGATTTTAGGGAACGCCTCATGAAGCACCGCCAGGTATAGCGTGTCAAGATGAAGATGGGGAGATGTCTCAGTCGACGTAATGTATGATGTGGTCAACATGATCTCAAGCTGCCGTGTCGGGCTACTGGCATTCCGGTCTTCAATAAAGTTAGCCACTGTCGCTGCAAAAATAAACAGTCCTCCAGACTGCTCAACCAACCGAGCCAACGCCTCCCCCGGTGGCCAGGACATCAACCCAAAGCACTGAGCGATATACGAAAGCCTTTCCTCGAGATAGACGCGAATGTCCTTCTGTGAGATATCCAATGGAATGCTGTGCAGGACCAGCGCGTTTGTGTCTTTCATCAGATCCGTGGTTCGAAAGCCCTGCTCGATGTTGGCCACCGGTCGACTGGTGATGCAGAACTTTATCGGAAAAAGGCGGTCGGCGAATACAGCGAGAGATGACAGGATACCCGACGTCGCATGTTCATCCTTGCACTCATCCAGGGCGTCGATGACAATGATACACGGTGAGAAAGCTTGCTCACTAATGGCGGCATGTAACGGATTTATTATCAGTTTCTCCAGTTGCCTCGAGGCAAGCGCATATTGCACGTCAGGGTCCCTGTCCATCGCTGCCGATAAGTGTTTCCGGAATGAGGAATTGAACAACGACAGCTGATACGCTATCGTGGGGAATACCAGGCTGATGTTACTGCATTCGGCATTGTACCTCGAACAGAAAAAGGATGCGCCGAGCTCGTGAGTACTGTCGAAGCGATCGGCGACACTTTGAGCAATGGTGGACTTGCCCGTTCCTGCCACTCCATCCAGCCAGAATATTCGACCATGCCGATTGCCTTGCATTGACAAAGTCTCACCCGTCTCGAGGATCTCTTCCTTGAACCAGCGATATATTGTATCAAGGATCTCCGTCCTGGTGTTTTTCGTGCATGACACTCGTTTGCTTTCATGATCGAATCGCGCAGCACGTGCATAGCGTGGCATCGATTCACCTTGTCTGCACTTCAGTCAACCTAACATAAAGATAGTAAGGGATCACCTACGACGATTGACCGCCTATGAATATTGTCAGCCTCCTTGTACAATATATGGAGGGAATGCGAACGCCGCACCTGTGCCACAGTATGTACAGCCTGTCGTGTTTCCTCTGCCTCAGCATGCATTGCCTGACGTGTGGTCTCCGCCTCCGAACGAACAACATTTCCCGTGTTTTCAAAACCTCCACGTATTTCCGCTCGTATTTCCTGCGCACACATATAACAAACGTACGAAGATGACCATGAACTCTGACGCACCTCGACCCTGACCTCTATCGTTATCGCAGTCTCAGCCTGTTGTAAGCGATCAGAAACAGCTAAACCAGCTGACAAAAACGAGGTTGCCTACCAAGAACAAGTCGACGCACTGCTTGAGCATTTGCATACATTCCGTTATTTTAGTTGCGTCAGCATCTGCGTGGAGAACACGAGCGAGCGTCCGCTGTTGCTTGATTTCCTCAAGTGTGGCTGTAATGGCATTGATTGAGCTGTTATACGGCGTGGTCATTAGATACGATCGGCGAGGATACACAGGAGATGAGAGTAAAGTCACCTGGACAATCTGTCGACGCGCTGACGGAGCGTGGGCGGACATGAATCCGCATTCTGTAGAGAGCCCTGGAGTATTGTGACGAACTTGGAGAAATCTGTCTTCAACTTCGCAACGTCGCCTTTGTTTTGGGTTGCTTTCTGTCTCGCACAGGTCGGAGATAAGTGAGGTGTCTTTCGGCCAGAGAGAGAAAGTGCCGCACCTCAACTATCTCGATCACCTTCAGAAGGCCGCTGGCCGCGGACTGCAGGTGAGGGATGTGGGTAGATGCTTGTACAACAACTCGTAATGTTGGATTGAGTACTAAAGGATGTGTGGTCTCCGTCTCCCCATCGGCAATGACTTGCGTAGCGTCGCGCATCGCCTCCGCCTCTGTAGGGGCGACGGCCTCATCCGCAGCGCCTGCCTCCAAGTGGGCAGCAGCTTCAGTGTTGTCAGGACCTCTGTGCATTCCCGGTTGGATGTCCTGTGCAGAAAGTCAACAAACATACGAGGACGACCACATGCTCTGACACACCTCCACCCTTCTCTCTATCAGCACTGCACTATCCACCTGTAGCAGCACTCAGACACAGCTCAAATCCTCGACGCTGACCGATGATTGCCTACCAAAAAGTCATCAATGGACCGCTTGAGCTGCTGCAGACAGGCCGCCACTTCAGCGACGTCTCTGTCTGTGTGGAAAACACGAGTGAACCTCCGCTGCCGCTTGATCCGCTTAACATTGTCCATCGCTTCGATGAATGAGCTGTATATCCCGCGCGAGTATTAGGCTTCATTGGTACAAATATGACAGGGAACAAAATACCTGGCTAAGTTTTCAATCCGTGGACTGAGTGCGGGCGGACATCCTTCAGGATTTTGAAATAGGCCTTGGAGCGTGGTTACAAGGCTGGACAATGAGTTCCCCAACCCGACGATGTCGTCAACATTCCGAGCTGCTTTCTGTCCCACAAGAATCAACGGCCACTGAGATACTACAGGACTGACAGGAGAAATGCCGCACCTCGACTTTGTCCGCGATCTTGAGAAAGCCACCAGCAGCAGACTGCAGAAGGGGAAATGCTGATGATGAGTCGACGATGTCTTGTAGGACTGGGACGAGAACGGTAGGTCGAGGCGGCGGCGGGATACGAAAACCTCTGAACATGCTGGGGAATAAGGATTTACGATTGGAAACGGTTAGAAATGATATGGTCGTATGACACGGTGGGATGAGGTTGCTAGTCGACAATATATTCCAGAGTCGGAGTAAGTGCAGGAGAAGGAGAGGCCCAAAAGGGAGCTGTGCATCTTGTGGTGCCATTGGCATGACACTTGTTTCAAACCATAGATGGCTTTGGTCAGCTGACAAACTTTCCCTTCTGTTCCTGGTACAATGAAACCTTGTGGTTGGTTCATGTAGATTTCTTCGTCCAGATCTCCATTCAGGAACGCTGACTTGATGTCCATGGAGTGGACTTCCCAATCTTCTAGCATGGCGATGGCAAGGAGTATGCGAAGGGACTCAAAATGTGCTACTGGGGAGAATTTTTCAGAGTAGTCAATCCCATGTATCTGTGTATATCCCTTTGCGACGAGCCATGCCTTGTAGCATCCATCAGCCTTCTGCTTGAATACCCATTTGTTTCCAACCAGGTTGTGGCCTGGCGGGAGATCTACCAGATCCCAGGTATGACGCTTGTGTAAGGACGCAAGTTCTTCCTTGCAGGCAGAGTGCCAGGAGTCACTATTGGGGCTATCAAGTGCTTGTTTGAGGGTAAGAGGGTCATGCAAGACAGCATGGGAAAGGATGGCTGAGATTGAGGGGCCACCTTGCAGTGTGGCAAAAACATCATCACTGTCAGACCCCCCCTCACTGAGAATGTCCACAAAGGTGTGAGGGCACAAGAGGTAGATAGGTCGTTATCGATGGGCCACAGTGATCCTGTGTGCTGTGTGAAAATGAGGGCGCTAACTCGCAAAAGTAGCAATTACGTGTTTACCACCTAGGTCACTGTACAATCAAATATGGAACAGGTCTCACGGGGGATGAGCAGGAGATTTGAGTGACACCTGTTCGCCAATAGTCGATGGGGGACGGAGAGGGGGATGTGGTCAAGTCATACTCCTGCAGAGATTAGGGCGCATGCTTCAATGTTACTCCTCGGGGGATGCAGGTCTACACAGAGTAACTACAACATAATGCCAAGTGGAAGCAGTTTTCATATTCTGCAGATGCATCCCATGAATCCCCCCTTGCCAATCCCCCAAGCTAGTCATTGAAGAGGGTCAGTGCTCTGTGTGCCCCCAGCACCCTGTGTGAAAACACTGTGAATGTATTGATTTGAGAGCATGAAGACTGACCTCCATTGCACTACAACAATTCCCTAGTTGGTTCAAATTCTGCCATCAATCAAATCAAGGTAGACATGCCTTCTTCTTTCCCCCCCCCAGACTCAACTACTACTGCCCCCATCATCTTGTCCTGCATCACCCACTGCTTCCATGAAGCTACTGACCACTGACCCTGTTCTGGAAAGCCAATGAGACCATTTGGCATAAGTGTTGAACTGCATTGCAACATGGATATCAAGTGAAAGTGTTGCTCCTGACCCCCTCCATGATGCTAACAAGGAGCATGACAACTGACACTTGTGGCAACTCAAATAGACATCTCTCCCAGGCTTAATTTGGTTTGGGATCTGCTAAGAGCAGCCTATTGGATGGTCTTAGGGATTCATTAATGAGATGCTCTTGGTAACAAGATGGTTGTGGTAAGCAATGTAAATGTTCCTGAGGATGATGAAGAGTGGGATTGATGAGATAGTGGTCAGGATGATTGCTCCAATGACTATGTGAGGATCCAGAGTGACAAGTGTAGGATGTCTTAGCTATTGAAGGAGGTTGCTTGGAAAAGAGTGTGGCTGACTGTAGAATGAAGAGAATATACAGTGACTTCCAAAATTGAATCAATGTTTTGCAATTTCTCATTGTTTGCTGATTAAATCAGGAACCAGAACAAATAAGACCAAAGTGTAAGTTGATGCCTAAAACTAGAACATCAGGGCTATACATTTTAAAGACAATTACATAATTTGGATCAGTATCTATGGAGATATAAACAGCTTAATCTAGGGTATCATTGAATCAATTTTGTAACTACCTGTGAAACAACCAGAAACTAGGAATTCTAATACTTTGTATGACCTCCCTTGGCCTTAATTACTGCTTCAAGTCTTCTAGGCATACTTTCAATCAAGTTCTGACATACCTCTGGTGGAATTTCATGTTGGAAATATTGATGGTATTTGTTCAGCTTCGCTATATTTACTTATACACATCTTCTTTATGTCTCAACAGACGCACGTTCTAACCACTTACTACACCACTACCACATTCTAGACTGCTCTAGACCCACTTACACCACTACAACCACATTAGTGTAGCACATACTACACCCCCACTTACAACCCCGCATTTACACTCTGCCTGAACTCAGTTCAGTGCGCACTACTTATACTACACCCCCCACTTTCTGTAGCTCCATGGTATTATACAATGTTGTACCATGTCTCCCCACTCTGCGCCCTAGTGTGCACCACTTTCTACCTCGCTTGCTCCTTTCTTTTCTTTGTTGGCTCATACCTGCACTCACATTTCATTCCACACCTCTGCCACTCTCTCCCAAATCTCCCAAACTCCTTTATGCATTGTTGAATACTCCACCAGCCATCATTTGATATGTTGCCACAGATGTTCAATGGGGTTTATGTCTGGAGACTGTGGAGCCCAGTCCAGAACATTGATATCATTGTCTTCAAACCATTTTGTGGCCTTTTTGGAGGTGTGTTTGGGGTCATTATCCTGTTGAAAAAAAAATGACATCCTTGGCAGAAAACCCTGATTCCTCCAGGCTGGGCAGTAGGTTGTCCTCCAAAATACTCACATACTGATCTGCATTCATCTTCCCCCTCAACCTCTGCAAGTCTTCCAACTCCCTCCCAACCCATACAGCCCCATACCATGATGTTTCCACCTCCAAACTTCACTGTGCCCTGCACCTCATGATCAATCAGCCCCTGGCCAACCTGCTTCCAAACCCACCACTTTCCATCTGACCCAATTCTGTTGATTTTGGTCTCATCTGACCAAATAATCCTCTTCCAGTCCTCTACAGTCCAGTTTTGGTACTTCAAAGTGAAGGCTAAGTGTTTCTTGCAATGTACTGTGGGGAGTAGTGGCTTTTTCTTCTTTGTTACAGCCTTCAATGAATGTTGTTTAAGAACTTGGTGCACAGTTTGTGAGGAGACAGGGTTGGGGATGATGGAATTGATGTGCTTTGTAGCCTGGACAGCATTGGCAACCTTTCCTGTGGTGATTTGTGTAATGATAATGGGTTCAGAGGTGGCAGAGAGCTTGGAAGGATGACCAGAATGAGGTGACTGATGGTTGGGAGGGAGGTTTTGGAGGACCCTGGCAACTGTATGCTGGCTAACACCCAGAGAGGAAGCAATTTTACAAGTTGATTGACCATTGCTGGCTAGAGCAATGATGTTTTCCTTCTGAGCAGAGGAGATAGAGTGCATGGGATAATTGAAAAGCATTGAGTGGGTTGGCAGTGCTTAAATAACTTCAGTTGAAGTGGTTGCTCAGATACAATCTCTATAGTAACTGTCTGTCAATCACATATCTGTCAAAGTTTGACAGATCTGTCAGACTTTCGCAGTTCTAATAACCAGTTACAAAATTGATTCAATGACATGCTAGATTGAACTATCTGTATCTCCATGGATACTCATCCAAATTATGTAATTCATTTTCTTATATATAGCCCTGATGTTCTAGTTTCAGACATCAACTTACACATTGGTCTTATTTGTTCTGGTTCCTAAGTTAATCAGCAAACAATGAGAAATTGCAAAACATTGAATCAATTTTGGAAGTCACTGTATTTTATGGGGAAACAATGAGAAAACATATAAATAGAAAGCAAGTACTGACCTCAGTCTCTTTGTGGAAGACTGAGGGGAAAGAAAACTATGCATGAGGAAATGTTCTGTAAAGTAGGGTCCATCCATATCATCCCTGAGTCCTGCAAGAGGTCTGTGTGGTGCAGTTGCCCAGTCATGCTATCATAGTCATGTAGTTGCCCAGTTGCCCAGTTGCCCAGTTGCACTATTGCATGTTTGCTGTTGCATGTCACTGTAATCTCCAATATTAGTGACACTTAGTGACTTAGAGATCTTAGACTTAGTTCTTAGGGTTTATGAAGCAAGATGAAGGTGAGCTTAGATCAAGCACAGCATAGGAGAATCCCTAGATTGTGAAGTTGGCAAGACTGGGGTTTAAGACCACCAGGCTTTCAACTACTTATACAAAACTGTGATAGGGTGTGATGTTCAGCATGGCAGTCACCTGAGGCTGAGGCACTCCATCCAAGGAGGCATGAGGGAGAGGGTGCAAGCATGTGGGGCAAAAGCCCAGAAAGAGATGTTACAACACTGACATAGTGCAGAAAATAGTAAGAGGGAGTGTAGATGCTAGTACAGTGAGGGAGAAGATATGAAGATTGACTAAAGATCAGTGTCCCTAATCTGATACCTATATACATAAAAGAGCAGCGCGCAGACCATGCTGATGTAATAAAGTGTGGTGTG
This sequence comes from Albatrellus ellisii, assembly GCA_003314395.1. Lineage (NCBI taxonomy): Eukaryota > Fungi > Basidiomycota > Agaricomycetes > Russulales > Albatrellaceae > Albatrellus > Albatrellus ellisii. The sequence continues at coordinate 22,088 of QLPN01002323.1, read as the reverse complement.
CAGGTGCTGGGGCACAAAGCAAGATTCCATGTCAACAAACTGGTGTTCTAAAGATAGTACAAGTAGTTAAGGTTCACTGATCAACAATGATAAACAAAGATGAGATAAGATGAGTCCTTGCTAATTGTATAGTAATAGTCTTTAGCAAGTAAATGTTATAATAAATAAATAAAAGATAAAGACACCTTATAGTACTTCGAGGTAGCCTCAGCTGCAGTAAATACTACAGTACTATAAGGGAAGATGATATAGAGTCCTTACTATAACAGTATGAGACTGGAGTCTACATATATCCCTGAAGGGAGACTGGGCACACTCTCTTAAGGATAACCCAAAAGAAAGGAGATTCCAGTCATATCAAGCTGGGTATATTTAGCTATACTACTGAACTACTTATGGTATGTACTCTAGCGCACAGACCACAGTGCAGTACTCTAGGGCAGGGCAGACAGTAAAATACCACAGTACATGATAAGGGGATGTGCAGCATCCATGAGTCCAGGCTCACCTAGAAGTGTCAGGATCATCAAGCCTATGGCAGACATCTGTAGTGAGACCACTGACTCCCAACATATCCCTGCTCTCCTTTGGAGAGGCTTACTGGGAGCTGCCTTGGATCTAGGCCAAGGGATGAGAAGACTCAGCCATAGAAGAAGGGGATGAACCAGCTGTAACAAGCTGGGGTCTATTCGTCTTGCTACCTATCTACTTATAGTACTAGAACATGCGCATGGACCAGGCACAGTACCTAAGGGCAGGTCTACAGTAACTAGATGCGCAGCATCTGTGGGAACAACCCTGAGAAGACCGAAATGACAGTAAGTAAGATATCTAACAAGATAAGATGTAAAAGATAATACGAAGATCTTATCTTATCAGATGATCTAAAGAGAAACAATAAAAGAAAGAAATAATAATGGTAGGGAATAAAGTCAGTGGTAGGAGTCTGACAAGAAGAGCCTAAGGCATGAAGTGACAGTACATAATCTAAGATAAGATAAGATGATGACAAGGAAAGATAAGATCATCTTATCAGATCAAGGTAAATTGAATAGAAAGGTGCAAATGTAACCTGACAAACAGGCACCTCATAATGGGTTTCTTTTTCTTTTTTCTTTTTCTTTTTCTATCTTACTTACTATAAGTGTAGTATTAACTACAGCTGTGAGCTTAGCTCCAACTTATAGTAAGGACTCTATCTCTTTTTAGTATCACAGTATTTACATACTGTGTAGTGTGTTTTACTCCAAGTACTATTACTATACAATTAGCAAGGACTCATCTTATCTCATCTGTGTTTATCCTTGTTGATCTCTTGTTCACTTTGCACTTGTAGCTACTTTACTTAGCTTACTTTGGATGCATCTTTAGTCATATGATCTCATTGATTGCTGTGCAATCATTGTTTATCAGTGAACTTTAAATACTTGTACTATCTCTAGAACACCCAGCTTTGTATAAGTAGTTGAAAGTCTGGTGGTCTTACACCCCAGTCTTGTCAACTTTGCAATCTAGGGATTCTCCTATACTGCACTTGATCTAAGTCTAAGCTCACCTTCCTCTTGCTTACAACTGTAAGAACTAAGTCTAAGATCTCTAAGTCACTAGCATTGCTAAGACATCCTATACTTGTCACCCTGGATCCTCACATAATCATCAGAGCAATCATCCTTATCATTATCTCCCTCATCCCCCTTTTCATTGTTCTCAGAAACATGTATATCAATTACACCAATGATCTCATTGCCAGGAATAACTCACTCACACATCCCTAAGACCATCCAATAGGCTGCTCTTAGCAGGAAGTGTCCAGAAATAGAAAGAAATGAAGTATCATACCATAAGGATGAGCAAAAAAGGAAAAGTGGTGATTGCACCAAAGTGTGAGGCCAACAGTAGTCAGGCCAAGCAACAACTAAAACAAAGCAGAAGGGACAATCTTGCTTGACTAGTGGCTATCCCAGATGTTTAGAACTGGAGGATATCACTAGGAGTCCTAAAGTATATATAGTATGGGTAATGTAGGGCAGGCTCCAGGAGTCATCAGAGCTGCACAGTTATATAGTAGACACTAACCAATAACTAAAGACCCTCATATGATGATGAGTAAGGTCTGCAGTAAGTGTGAGAGAGATTGGTGATATTCCACAGCAGTCATGAGAAAGCTGAGTGAGCATCTGCAGTCCAGGTGGGAAAATAGTCATAAGTACTTCATAAGCAGGCCAATTTCCAATCAGCCATCATATGTGTCATTGGCCAATGAATCCAGATAAGATGAAAGAAACACTGAATAGATTGCTTCACTAGATCAAGAGCAATAAGAGGATATAAATATAAGGAAAATATGGAGAATATAGAGAAAAATGAGGAGAATAAAAGGCAGCCAGACACAAAGAATGATTTGGGACCAATTATTCTGCTGGTTACTTGGCAGGCCTCAACCAAGCCTTGGCCCTTACTTCCAATTTGTCCTGCTACATAGCTGACAGATGAGAGGAGCATATACAAATGCAGAGGAATATGTGACAAATATGTGACAAAAAGCACAACAAAAGAGCAACTGAGATGAGAAAGAGAGAGTGTACAAAGATGCAAGAGAGTATGCAACAAAAGAGCAACTGTGCAGAGTGAGGTAACTATCAGACTAGAAGGAGGGGAGTGCATGACATGGAACCCACCTCAGCAAATGTTGAAGAGTGCTGATGTTTGGGACAAGAGGAGAGAGAAGATATGATAGGACAACAGTAAAGTTGGAAAGGAGTCCTAACTATAAGAACAAAAGAGACCCCAGAAGGGGAACAATGTGAGTCAGGTAAGTGAATGCTAACCAGCACAGCAAGTAGTGTTGAAAGATGGGCAGTATCACAAATGATAAATAGATTGTTTGATGTCAGAGATAGCCTTGTAGGCCAAGATGCAGTTAGAACTAGAAGAGGACCATAGTCCAGATGTCATGCATGACTGTAAGATAAGAGAAGATGTGTACCAGATGGTAGAGGGTACACAGAAGAAAGAGAGAGCTGCATAGAGCAGGTATGTCAGAAGAGAGCTAAGAGAGTAGAAGAGATACTCACCTCAGCACATGCAGAAGTGCTGAGGTGAGACAAAGACAAGGTAAAGAAGATATAGTAAGAGCAAGATAGAGTTTAAGAGGAGCTCAAACCATAAAGAGAAAAGAAATACCAATAAGATGAGATAGAGATAAGTATACTTAATAAGTAAACAGTGTGATCAGCATCATAAGGTGTTGACCTGAGATAGCATCCAGCAGACCAAACATATCAGATCCCAGCCACATGACCAGGTCACTCTATGGAGAACATGAAAATGCACAAAGTCTATCCAGCCGGGATATGACATTCAATCTCCACATGTAGGTGTAGCTGTCCAGGTCCCAGAGTAATTGAACTCCAATCAGACATGAGTACATGTCTGCAGTCAGAACAAAATGAGACAAGATCTGTTCTCCTACAGTTGAGTGTAACTTGACCAGACTGCAAGTTGACAATAGAAATGTCCCTTATTGTGATGCCCTGCATTTGCTGTATTGTGAGATACTTATTATCCAGGGACATAACTGTGACATGAGATGATGACCTGTCTGAAGACTCACCACAATTTGCCCACACTAGGTTGTTTGACTCCACAGCCCAAGCCTCAATAGTCCTGTCAGAGGAGGTGGGGCAAATAGGGGATAGAGAAAAGGAGGTGGTGGTGTCATGATACAGCACTTGAGCAACATTCAAATCCCACAAATGTACAGTCTTCTCATCAGATGCTGATGCCAGAAGTGATCCATCAGGGGAAAAATGGACTGCAACAATTAAACCTGCATGTTATTGGAACTGATTGGTTCACTTCCCAATCTGATAATTCCAGACCTCACAGGATTTATTGCTGTACATGCTGGAAACAGCCAGGTGTGCAGAGTGTTGAACATGCATATGTCCATTTTTGTTCAGCTTCCACCTTACACTATACTATATGTACTACTTACATCATGGACTACCTCATCTCCTCACATGGGCCCCACTTACTGCATTTATATGATGCATGCCCCACATCTACTTTTAGTTATCCTTGTTATCTCCACATCACATCACCACTCCAACCTTACTTGCAGACTCTACATAAGATGAGTTCCTTACTATACATCTCCTCAAACATTGATATGTGTTGTGGTGGGATGAGAGGGAAATCTACAATCACAACCACAACAAATGCTGAGGGGTGTGAATTGTAAGATCCTCTAGACACTGAGTGGGGAGGGGTTAAAGAAATAAACTGATGAAATAATGCAATGCAAGAGGGCAACAATAGAGAAAAATAAATGGAGTGGAGTAAAGTGCTAAGAGTGGCCTATTGATGGTCTTAGGGATAGTCTATAATAATACCCCTGGTAACAAGATGGGTGATACACACTTGGAAGGCATAATGTATATGTCTGATGGCGATGAAAAAAGGAATCAACATGATAGTGATTAGGATGATACTCCTGATGACTAAACAAGGATCCAGAGTGATGGGTTTAGGATATCTTAGTGACACTTAGAGTGACTTAGAGATCTTAGACTTAGTTCTTAGAGTTGTAAAGGTGGGATGAGGCTGAGTGAGATCAAGCACAGTATAGGAGGATCCCTAGATTGTGAAGTTGACAAGACTGGGGTATAAGACCATCAGGCTTGTCCCTACTTATACAAAACAAGGCATCCTAAAGATAGTACAAGTAAATAAGGTTCATGGATCAACGATGATGTCCCATGACCTATGATGCATCCATAGGTATAGTAAGTGGCTCAGCCACAAGCACAAATGAACCAGAGATAAACAAAGACAAATAAAGATGAGAAAGAGGAGTCCTTGCTAATTGTATAATAATAGTCCTTAGCAAGTTAATGTAAATGAATAAAGAAGGATAAAAAGGAAAAGATAAGTCTTTATAGTACTTGAAGTAAAACTCACAGCTCAGTATGTAAATACTGTAGTACTATAAAGAGAAAGGAATAGAGTCCTTACTATAAGTTGGAGCTAAGCTCACAGCTGTAGTTAATACTACACTTATAGTTGTTAGAAAGTGCAATTGCCAAAATAGTGACTTGGCTTGGGTTTGAACCAAGGACCTCCCTTACTCTGGGTGGGTGCTCTAACCACTGAGCTACCAGGCCTTGTCTAAGTGAAGTGCTATTAGCATGATGTGGAGCTGTCATGACTACTGTAGAGTTGTAACTCTGCTATGAAAGTATTGTAGCTCTGTTATGAAGAGTAGTAGCACATGTACAGGGTCAGGCATTTGACCTTAACTCCAACAATAGTAAGTAAGATAAAAAAGAAAAAGGAAAAAAGAAACCTGTTATGAGGTGCCAAAGCAAGTGCCTCATAACATCAAGTGGGGATGTCAAACAAACACAAAATGAAATGAGAATGCAACACTATAAACACACAAGAGAACACAATGCAACAAAACACAATGTGGATGCAATCCAACTATAAATGTGACCTGCAAGGTGCACATACTTTCTTGACTTTGAGATGCAAGTGAGGAAGAATGGACAGTGCTTTCTTGCCTTCTGACTTGGACAGGAGAGGGTAGACAAATTGCAAATGGGGGAAATCTATTCATTTCTGGTGGTTATGAGGCATATAAATACAAGTCTAGCTCCAAGACTGGAGCACAACAGAAATTTTACAAACACAGGGTCAATGATAGGGATGTGAGATGTAGTCCAGAAATAGATGCAAATAAAGTAAAACAAATAAGGTATCATACCATAAAGGATGAGTGAAAAAGGAAAAGTGCTGATTGCACCAAAAGATGACTTCTCGACTCCATGGTGATTTGTCAGACCTTGACCAAGCCTCAGCCCATATGTCCTATACATCCTGTTCCTCATCAGCCAAACCCAAACCTCTGTTCTGGCACCAAAACAATATCACAATTGATGCAACTGTAGATGATTATTGTGTGCAGCACATTAATGTTGCTGTATTTGCCTGTTGTCACTGATAGTCATTTTCCATTGCTATGTGTGCATAATGCTCATCAATGTTTCTACTACTTGTCTGAGTGAGTACCCTCATCTCTCTCTCCCATCTTATTCTTACTTTGTCCGCTCACTGCAGCCTCTTCTTACTGCACTGTGGCCTCTTACTATTGCCCATACCTCTACATCATCACTGCAGCATGTCTGCAATACACCTCTGTCTGGACTTGCTGAATGCAGCATCAACATCAATCATTAGGTATGATCAATGAGGATACACAAAAGATGAGAGTAAAGTGACCTGGACAATCTGTTGATGTGCTGATGGAGCATGGGCAGACATGAGTCCACATTCTGTTCAGAGCCCTGGAGTATTGCAACAAGCTTGGAGGAATCTGTCTTCAACTTTGCAGCACCATATTTGTTTTGGCCTGCTTTCTGTCTTGCACAGGTCAGTGATAAGTTTGGTGTCATTGGACCAGAGAGAGAAACAGTGCCAAACCTCAACTATCTCAATCACCTTCAGAAGGCCACTGGCTGCAGACTGCCAATGAGGAATGTGGGCAGATACTTGTACAACAACTCATAATGCTGGATTAAGAACTGAATGACATGTGGTCCCTGTCTCCTCATCAGGGATGATGTGTACAGCATTGTGCATTGCCTCTACCTCTGCCTCCAAGTGGACAGCAGTTTTAGTGTTGTCAGGACCTCTGTGTTTCTAGTTGGATGTCCTGTGCAGATAGTCAACAAGTGTACAAGGGCAACTACATGCTCTGACTCACCTCCCCCCTTCTCTCTATGAGCACTACACTATCTGCCTGTAGCAGTGCTCAGACATAGCTCGAATCCTCAATGCTGACTGATGATTGCATACCAAAAAGTCATCAACAGGCTGCTTGAGCTGCTGCAGACAGGCCATCACTTCAGCAGCATCTCTGTCTGTGTGGAAAACACAAGTGAACTTCTGCTGCCACTTGATCCACTGAGATTTTTCCATTGCTCGGAAATGAACAATCTGTATGTCCCACATGGGCATTAGGCTTCATCAGCATAAACATGACAGGGACAAAAAAATCACTGGCCAGGTTTTCAATGTGTTGATGGAGTGCAGATTGACATCCTTCAGCATCTTGGAGTGTGCCCTGGAGAATCATTACAAGATTGGAGAATGACTTGTCCAATCCAGTGAGGTCATTGACATTCTTGGCCACTTTCTGCTTGGCAAGGACCAATGACCACTGGGACACTGCTAGAGTGAGAGGAGAAGACTGCACCTTGACCTTGTCTGTAACATTGGGAAGACCAACAGCAGCAGAATGTAGAGGGGTGAAGGCCAATGATGCTGTAAGACCTGCAAGCAGGCTACTGACAATCTCAAAAGTAATAAGAGATTCCTTACATGTTTGACAGCCACACACTGGAACAGTCTGGCAGCATGTAATACAATACAACATCTATTACTTACTATACCAATACCTACTTCCTACACAGATGCTGCCAAGGGGACAAACCTCTGAGACAGAGTGATGTACATATGGGACTACAGTATATAAAGGAGACTGAGGGGTGCCCCTCCTCTCAAGTCACTAGCTAGCAACCAGCTATCACCAGTTACTACCAGCTACCAGCTACCAGTCATGAGCTACCAGCAGCTACCATTCAGAGCCTCCTGCTATTCTGTTTTATGCAGTCCTAATATCATCCTCATCTTCTCATTACATGTTCTAGTCTAAGAGCCCACTGCTCTTGTCTTATACATCTCACTACTTCCTCATATCCTCAAACTTGCATGGAAGCCCACAAGCCTCCATACAATGCCTGGACAACAGTTTTCAGGATTGGGATGAGAACTGAAGGCAGAGGTGGTGCCTCAACAAGAAGGCCTCTGAGAGTCTTGGGGAATGAAGATCTATAGTTGGAGGAGGTCAGAAACAACATGGTCATAGGATACAGTGGTATGAGATAGCACTAAATTGCTGTTACAAGGCACTTGCTTAGGCACCTCATAATGGACTTGTTTTTTCTTTTATTTTATTTTTTCTTTATCTTACTTACTATAAGTGTAGTATTAACTACTGTTGTTGAGTTTAGCTCCTACTTATAGTAGGGACTCTATCTCCTCTCCTTTATAGTACTACAGTATTTACATACTGTGCTGTGAGTTTTACTCCAAGTACTATAAAGCTTCTCCATCATTTTTTATCTTTCTTTCTTTATTTACATTTACTTGCTAAGGACTACCACCATACAATTAGCAGGGACTCATCTTATTTTGTCTCTGTTTACCTTTGTTTATCTCTCAATCATTTCACACTTGTGGCTGTGAGCACAGGTATGAGCCGACCAAAGAAAACAGAAGGAAGAAGATAGTGAGGGCAAGGTAGCAAGTGGTGCGCACTAGGGTGCAGAGTGGGGAGATGTGGTACGACATTGTATGATACTGTAGAGCTACAGAAAGTGGGGGGCGTAGTAGATATAGTGCGTGCTGTACTGAGTTCAGGCGGCGCTGTAATGCAGGGTTGTATGTGGGGGTGTAGTACGTGCTACACAAACGTGGGGTAAGTGAGGTAAGTGGGTCTGGAGCGGTCTAGAGCGGTCTATGACGTGGTTGTGAGATAAGTGGGTAAGTATAACGTGTGTCAGTAGGGACGTAAGAAAGATGTGTAAGTAGTTAAATGTAGTGAAGCTGAACAAATACCGTCGATATTTCCAACAGTGGCTACATTTACTTTAGCTTACTATGTGTCAGGATTGACAAGCCTACAACAGACACTTGTAGTGCAAGTCCACTGACACCCAACATATCCCTGCCTCCTTAAGAGGACTTGATGGGAGCTGCCTTGGATCTAGGCCAAGGGATGAGAGAACTCAGCCATAGACAAAGGGATGGAACCAGCTGCTAAGAGTGGCATATTGGACAGTCTTAGGGAAGGTCTGCTATAACAATACCCCTGGTAACAAGGTAGTGGATACATGTTTGGTAAGTGTAGTAACCATTCCTGATGACAATGAAGAGAGGGATCAATGAGGTAGTGATGAGGATGATACCACCAGTGACTAAATGAGGATGCAGGGTGACAAGTTTAGGATGTCTTAGTGATGCTTAGAGTGACTTAGAGATCTTTAGACTTAGTTTTTAGAGTGAAGCAAGTTTGTAGTGAGCTTAGGTCAAGTGCAGTATAGGAGAATCCCTAGATTGTGAAGTTGACAAGACTGGTGTCCTAAAGATAGTACAAGTAAATAAAGTTCATGGATCAATGATGATTGCGCAGCAATCAATGAAGTCACATGACTTATGGCATGTCCATGAGTATAGTAAGTGGCTCAGCCACAAGTGTGAAATGAACTAGAGATAAACAAAGACAAGAAAGAGGAATCCTTGCTAATTGTATAGTAATAGTCCTTAGCAAGTAATTGTAAATAAATAAAGAAAGATGAAAGAAAAGATAAGTCTTTATAGTACTTGGAGTAGAACTCACAGTGCAGTAATAATTACTGTAGTACTATAAAGAGAAAGAGAGATAGAGTCCTTACTAAGTAAAGTGGAGCTAAGCTCACACTTGTAGTAGTAATACTACACTTTACTAGTAAGTAAGATAAAAAAATAAGAAAGAAAGAAAGAAAGAAAGAAAAGAAATTGTTACAAGGTGCCAAAGCAAGTGCCTTGTAACACCAGCTGTAACAAGCTGGGGTCTATTCATCTAGATACCTCACTACTTATAGTACTATGGATCATGCACAGACCAAGTGCAGTACCTAAGGGCAGTGTCAGGATGTACTTATTTTTCTTTTCATTTTATGATTTCTTTTGATCTTATCACTCAAGATCTACAGGATATATCTTATCTCATCTTATCAGATCATCCGTAGATCTCATTGCAATTATCTATGACTCACATCCATTTGTCATTGGACTTGTTACAACACACATATGACTCATACTCTCATGATTGATTACTGATGCTGTGCAATGCTGTGCATCTTATTTACATATGCCTGCCCTATAGTGACAGCACACGGTGATGAGCATCACACGTGCGTAAAGCCAGAAACAACCATCAGCAACATCAGGTGAACATAGTGGTAAAAATGCACAGCACATGACAATCAGCCAGACAAGCACAGTGATATAACACACCGCATGTGACAATCAGCCATAGCCACATCAATCATGCATTTGTTTAGGCATTGGACTATAGGACTGGAGTCAGCTGATGAGGAGCAGGATTGATGAGCTGTACAGGCCAAGATGCAGTCCACAGAGTCATGAGTTGTGCAGTCAGCAATTGATGCGATGATATGTGCTGTGCCAGGCTGAAGGGAGAAATCAACCACAACCACAACAATGCTGGAGGGTGCAAGTCATAAGATTCTCTAGACACCAAGGAAAAGGGAGTTTTAGTAGTTAAGGGTGATAGTGCAATGTGATTAGGGTGACAGAAGGGAATGCAATTCCCGTAACAGACAGGCGATATGGTGAGATATGTCAGGTGCCATTTTATGATGCATTTATCTCTTTATTATTTTCTTTTCTGTTTTCCTTTGATTATGATTAGATTAGATTATCTTATCTTCATCTTATCTGATCTACATCTAATCATTTCTACTTACACTCCTTTGGCCTAGACTATGAGGTCATAGCATGCACCTTTGGCATGTTCCATACTTACTGCGGTATTGTACTGTAGCAGTCTGCCCTAGAGTAGTGGCGCTGGTCCATGTGCCTTCTCATAGAGTATATAGATAGCTGTAGTATAGCTGAATATACTCCAGCTAGTTATGGCTGGATTTCCTCTTCTATTGAGTGATCTTTAGTTGAGTGCACCCAGTCTCCCACCTTAGGGATATATGCAGACTCTGGTCTCATAGATAAGGGGAATGCAACAAAATGGAGAATTGGTGCAATGCAATGGAGAACGCAACTGGATGCAATGCAATGGTGAAGACAATGCAAAATAGATGCAACCTATGAAGAACGCACTATTTCCTTGCAAATGTGGACATGCAGAGGGAAGGTTTGGGTGTGCTTTTTCACTTGTAATTCAGATGGAGATGGGAAGTGAAATTGTGGGTGGGGGAAATCTCTCCTTTTTTCGACAGACGATGCACTATCTAAATACAAGCCTAGCTCCAAGACTGGAGCACAACAAAACACAACAGAAAATTTACAGTGTAGGGTTGATCATAGGGATATTTGAAATGAAGTGGAGTCTGTATGTGAGTGAATAAAGTATCATACTATAGCAGATGAGCAAAAGAGGAATAGCGCTGATTGCACCAAATGCTGACTTTGTGACTTGTGCCTCCATGGTTACTTTGGTGGGTCTAGACCATGCCTTGGCCTATTTGTCCTATCCCTCATTGGCCGACCCGGTATTGTTTTCTGATGCCTGCATGAATGAGTGATTACTGTGACTGCGGATGATTGTCACATGCAGCTTGTTAATGTCACTGTGTTCACCTGATATTGCTGATTGTGTTTTCCAGCATTATGTGTGTGTGATGCTTATCAGTGATCGACACCTTTCCTATTTCACTCATCCATATAGTACCCAGACTGCATTTCACTTTATGATCGACCCTGCACTGTAAATTTTCTGTTGTGTTTTGTTGTGCTACAGCCTTGGAGCTAGACTTGTATTTAGAGAGTGCATCATCAATCAGAAAAGGGGAGATTTTTCCCTGCCCACAATTTGTTTTCCCTTCTCCTGTCCAAGTCTCAGAATGAAAGTGCACACCACATAAGTCATACTATCAATCTTGCTGAGTGTCTATTGCATTCTCCATTGCATTCTCTATTGTGTTGTGTTCTCCACTGCATTGCATTCTCTATTGCATTGCGTTCTCTATTGCATTGCGTTCTCTATTGCATTGTGTTCTCTATTGTGTTCTCCACTGCATTGCATTGCATTTTGGGTCTGCATCATTGCCATTGAAGCACCATATTTCTGTCATATCTCTGTATTGTCACCCAGTTGTGTCATGTTATTGTGTCTATTGCCCTAATCTACTAACTCTCTTTCTATTGGTGTCTAGGGGACCTTACAACTCACACCCTTCAGCATATACTGTGGTTGTGATTATAGATTCCTCTCTTATACATGCACAGTACACATCAATGGTCTGTGCACTGATCTCTTTAGTATATATAGGGCACTTCCATAGCATGTATTTCCTTAGCTTTATACATCTGGGATATCCACCTGATAGCGTGACTTCATCCTGAGTGTATCGTCTCATCCCTCACTGATCCCCTCCTCTTACTCTTGTGACCTCACTGTCTAGTGTGAGCCTCACAGGCAGGTCTACAGTAACTATATGCACAGCAAGTGTGAGAGTACTGCTGACAGATGTGCAGCATCTGTGAGAACGCATCCCTGGGATGACTGTAATGACAGTAAGTAAGATATCTAATCAGATGAAGATAAGAAATAATAACAGCAGGGAATAGAGTCAGTGATAGGAGTCTGACACTATGGGCATGACTTGGTCACATGACTCTGTTGATTGCACAGCAATCATTGTTGATCTGTGAAGCTTATTTATGTTTACAATTCTTAGAACTCCAGTTTTGTATAAGTAGTTGAAAGACTGGTGGTCTTATACCCCAGTCTTGTCAACTTTGCAATCTAGGGATTCACCTATACTGTGCTTGATCTAAGCTCACCTTCCTCTCACTTCCTGAAACTCTAAGAACTAAGTCTAAGGTCTCTCAAGTCACTAACCATCACTAAGACATCCTAAACTTGTCATCCTGGATCCTTGTTTAGTCATAGACAGTATCATCCTCATCACTATTTTGTTGATCCCACTCTTCATTGTCATCAGGGACATTTACTCAGCATATAAAGTGCATAACAACTACCTTGTTACCAGGGGTATAATTATCACAAACTTTCCCTAAGACCATACAATAGCCTGCTCTTAGCACTCACCCCACTGCAGCACCTATCTGTTAAACTTTCTCACACCCTGCATTGTACTCTGCACACACTCTCAGCCATGGTTAGCTATATGGTCTGTGCACTGCTCCTACTTGTACTTGTACTTGTGGTCTTGTCCCTGAATGGTTATCAACTTTAATCACACTCTTTCTCACTAGCCAGCACTCATGAGCACCAGCCTACTGGTTGTTTGCCTACTTTCTCATGCATGCCTGCAGTCTCAAGCCTCATTACCATGAGAGCTTTGCACTATCAGTGCATGCACCAATGCTGTATTCTTCACCTAGCCAGTACAGCAAGTAGCTGTCAATTCTTACCTATCTGATGACACTGGACATACTACTATAAATTGTCTGCTCATTCTTTCACACATCTCTTTATATCTTTTATGCATCTCTCTCTCTTGCAGCAATGTATGACCTCTAGACTTCTGTGCTATGGTGCCTCTATCTTGTCTTGGGCTTACAAGCCTATCTGTACTATCAAATGGTCTACTTGCCATTTTCCACCCTGCCCATTTTCCCACAGTAGCTGGTAGAAGAGAGCACATAACCAAAGAGTGACAGAAGAGCAACAACAAGAGTGACAATAGGAGTGACTGGTAGGCTATATCCATATGCACAGCATCCTGTAAGGTAAGTGGCCAAGAAAAACCAACAATCCCATCCATAGTCCTGCAAGGGTGTCATTCTATTGTAGTATCTGTCTCCAAAGTACATCTGTTATGACTTATTGTGTCCCTCTGACACTTTGGCAGCTGCTTTGGGCACAACATCTCCCCAGTTTGTTGAAATGAATGGTCAGACACATGCAAAAATGGCACACTTGTCCTAGGAGGGGGTAAAAGGTAGGGTGTTGAAATTAGAGCACTTGTATTGTGTGTTCAGGTTGAAGTGTCACAATATCTTCTATTCACATTGACATGACAGGTGTCATTTCTCTCCTTGTTTCATCCACTCTGTTTTGTACCACTTGTAGTATATGCAACATACATGTGATTGTGTAGTCTCTTGCATTTCTCACTATGCCACTGATATGTGCTGTGGTATGGTGATGGCAGAATCTACTATCACAACCACAACAATTGCTGAGGGGTGCAAGTGGTAAGATCCTCTAGACACCAAAGTAGCAGAAGTTAGTAGTTAAGTGCAATAAATGTGATATTGCAACATGACTGGGTGACAAAAAGGGAGATATAACACAGATGTGACATGGTAATCATGACAATAACCATGCAGTAGTAGACACAATGCAATGCAGTAATATTGCAACACTACACAGAAAAGAATGCAAAACATGTGTGCACAGGTTCAGGCAAGCAAGGATAAACAGTGTGATTAGACAACAAAACCCCAAAGGGAGAGATGCTACAAGCATGGCTGCAGCAGAGTATAGTGGTGTGGATGCAGTAGTTGCCAAAACATAGTGAGAGAGAGGCTGCAGGGAAAGTAAGAAGAGAAGAAGATGGAACCAAAGCAGTACTCACTCAGACAAATGGTAAGACATCTGAGGAAGTGTAAAGTATATGGTCTGTTTTATATAGTGTACATCATGTAAGGTTGAGATGGAGAGTAAATGGTGGAGTACAAGAATGCCCATAAGTAGGAGGGACCCATGTTGTCCCAGGATATTGAGTGGGGCAAGTGTGGTGAAGTGGGGAAAGTCCAAGGAGAAGGAAGTGTTGTGAAGACATCATAAGTATGTGTATTGTAGGAGAGGGAGAAAGCCAAACAAAAAGTATACTATATGTGTGCAGATATTCAACACCCCCCTGTGTTTGGCACACCTGAATCAATGAGGCCAAGAGCAGTGCATTGCAAGTCAAAGGCAGCATGTGGGTAGCAGTTTGGTGAGTGTATCAGTGATGATTGAAATGGAAGGGAGCCAGTGTAGCACAAGAAGCCCTTCCCTGACACACTGGCAAATGAAATGGAACTTGATTGAAATGTGCTTCATGCCCTTCCCAACAATTGGATTGTTAGTGAGATCGATAGACGCCTTGTTGTCTCCATGGAGGATTAGCAGGAGCAGTAAGGGAAGGCAAAGTTTGTCCACAATGTTGCAATACCATGTGGCTTGGATGGCAGCTTGGCTGAGCATGATGTATTTGGCTTCTGTCAATGAAGTGAAACAACTCACTGATGCTGCAATGACCAAGAGATCACACCACCATGCAAAAAGAAAACAAATGCACCCATGGACCACCTATCTGCAAGCAAAGTGGCCCAGTCTGAGTCTGAGTGTGCAGTAACTGCTCTGTCTATGGTGCCATCATAGTCTAGTGAGAGGAATATGGTGCCAGCAAGATATCAAAGGACATGTTTGGTGGCAGCCAAGTGTTCAGGTGCAGGGTTGGTGGTGTAGTGCATGAGCAAGTTGATGGCAAATGTGATATCTGGCCTTGAGACAATGGTGGAATACATTAAGCTGCTGACAACTTGCTGGTAGATGGAGCATGCAAATGTGCTCACCATGCCATTAAATGGGATGAGCTGCATCATTGGTGAGAGTGGTGTGGTGACCACATTGCACCCTGCCATGCTGAAATGTGTGATGACATTGGTGATGTACCAAGACTGACAAAGGGTTAGCACCTTGTGGGCACAGTTGTGATACACCTTGAATCCAAGGTAGGTGGTTGTTTCACCTAGGTCTGTCATTTCAAATGTGGCCACTAGTGCACACTTGAGTTCCAGGACTTCTGTAAGGTCACTGCCAAAGATTGTGATGTTGTCAACATAGAGAACAAGGAAGAGGTAAGAGTTCTCCCTGTTGAATACTTGTGTACATACTACACTATTTTGTTCGGCTTCCTTCACTACACATACATACATACTTTTGACACATGCTACAACACCTACTCACTGCACATCTCTGTGGACTTCACATAACATGACCCACCCCATACTCCACTCCAACTCTACCCACAACCACTATATAAGATAGGCATACTACTATACAACTTTCTCAGACATCTCACCACTGTGTCTGACTCTCTACCACTTACTGCAAGTGGCACCTACTGTGTCCACACTTACCCTTGTCACTGCAGATGCCAGCTGCATTACTCATGTGAGTGCAGGCTATGGCAAGCAGTGAGAGCCAGTGTGATTGTTATCATATTCAGCAGCAAGTTCCCCAGAGGGGCAAGAACAGACAGCATGTCTGCAGCATGGTAAGTGGAGGTGAATGCAGTAGGGCAACACTGTGTAGTGAGAGACAGTCAGACAGGGTTGTAAGATGTCTAAGCATAAGGGTACAGACCTGCAGCATGGTAAGTGGAGGTGAATGCAGTAGGGCAACACCGTGTAGTGAGAGACAGCTGCAGAGTCTTATAAGTGTGGGTGAAGATGGAATATGTGAGGGGTACTTACTCAGACAGGGTTGTAAGACATCTGAGCAAATAGTAATGTAAGTGTCCATCTTGTATAGTAGAGTTGGGGTGGAGTGTGTAAGTAGAGTACAACAGCTACTATATGTGGAGGGATGTGTGTCATCCTGGAGTAAGAGGTGGAGTGGGTAGTGTTCGGTGTATGTACTATGTAAGTAGTATGTGTGTGGGGTTCAAAGGTAGAGCCAAACAAAATGTACATGTGTGCATACATGCTAATCCTCAACAGCCCCCTGCATTTGGTGAACTGATAGGGACAAGACCAAGTGCGGCACACTGCCCTTCAAAGGCAACACATGGCAGCGACTTGGTCAGGGCATCAGTAACAATGGCTGTGGAGGGTAGCCGCTGCAGTATGACCAGGCCATGCATGATGCTTTCACAGATGTGGTGGTGCTTGACATTTATGTGCTTGGTCCCTTTGCCAATGATGGGGTTGCAGGCCAGGTTGATGGACCCCTTGTTGTCACCATATAGGATGAGGGGTGCCACAAGTGGGAGCCACAGTTGTGCAAGAACCTTGTGGTACCACTTGGCTTGCATGGAGGCCTGGGACAGCGCCACATACTCAGCCTGTGTAGAAGACAGGGCTATGACATGTTGCTGGTGGGACATCCATGATATCGCACCCCCATTGAGGAGGAAGACAAAGGTGCTGGTGGAGTGGCGATCATCGAGTGAGGATGCCCAGTCAGAGTCAGAAAATGCATAAACATCATGCCAGATGTCACCGTATCATAGTGTGAGGGTGGTGGTACTGGAGAGATATCGCAACACATGTTTTGAGGCAGTGAGGTGGTCAGGGCCGGGGTTCGTGGTGAAGCAGGCCAGCATGTTGACTGCAAATGCAATGTTGGGCCATGTAACAACTGCAGTGTACATGAGGCTACCGACGATCTGCTGGTAGGTCAAGCAGGCTGCAGCACTGGCCACACCATCGAATGAAGTGAGATGGGTGGTGGGGGATAGAGGCATGGTGATGGGATTGCAGTCAGTGAGACTGAACCTGGCTAAGACATTGATGATGTACTGCAACTGACAGAGAGTGAGGGTGCTGTGGGTCCAGTCACAACAAACTTTGAGCCCGAGGTAAGAGGTCATCTCCCTGAGGTCCATCATGTTGAACCTTGTGGCTAAGGTGGTCTTGAGCTGCAGCATGTTGTTGAGATTGCTGCCAAAGATTGTAATGTTGTTGACATACAGTATGAGGCATAGGAATGTACCGTTGGCACATCTGACATAGAGCCTGGTGTTGGCATGGATCTGCACAAGACCCAGGGTGCTGAGGCAGTCATCCATCTTGGCATTCCAAAGCCTTGCAGCCTGTTTCAGACCGTAAATAGATTTGTGTAGTCGACAGACCTTGTCAGCCAGTCCCTTGATACTGAAGCCATCAGGCTGTTGCATGTACAGTTCCTCCTCAACATCCCCATTGAGAAAAGCACTTTTGATGTCCATGGAGTGTATGTGCCAGTTGTGGGTTGCAGTGAGAGCAAAGAGAAGCTGCAATGACTTGAACCACATGATGGGCAAGAACACCTCTTTGTAATTGACTCTGTGGACCTGTTTGAAGCCCTTGGTGACTAACCACACGCAAAACCACCCATTGTTCTTGAGCTTAAAGACCCACTTATTGGGTATGGCAGTAAGTTGACCAGCATCCACGTGCCCATCTTGTCAAGCATATCTAGTTCGTGTTTGCATGTGGCTTCCCATTCTGTAGCATCAGATGATGCGTGGGCTTCCTGCAGTGTATGTGGATCTGCTGAGGTATTGGCTGCAGTGAGCAGGGTAGAAAGTGAGGGGCCCATGCCCGGTGTGGAGAACATTTCCATCTCATCATCTGATGGGTCCTGCAGGATGTCAGTGTATATGTGTGTGCCATACATACTGTCCCCATAGCATGCAGGCAGGCACGTGACTTGTGTGGATCACCATGGTGGAGGTTCAGGAGTGACAGGTGCCATGAAGGGAGTCCCAGTGGGAGAAGACAGTGGTGGAGCCAGTGTAACTGGACTTAGCATTTGGTATGCGGGCTCAAGCTCACCCAATAGTGCTGCGTGGCATGCATGTCCTCGTCCAGTTTCCACATTGTATCTGGCACGAGGAATAACAATGGCTGGTGTGTGGTCAGAGAAACATGTTGCATGCATTCGTGTGGGCATGGGTGGTGTGACAGATGGTGGTGTGACAGGTAGCATGGGTCCATACAAAGGAGGTGGTGAAGCAGGTGTTGCAGGAGGTGCTGGTGGGATGTCTGGAGTGGGGATGGTGTCAGGTGGCACCTCTGCAGTTGCAATAGCAGTAGGGGCCACAGGAGCTGCAAGAGGTGCACCAAAGACGGCATGATTGTCACTATTGTCATCCAAGTCAGAGTCATCACCAAGGCTAGAGCTTTCAGAGCTGTCCAAGTTAGGTGTCAGGGTCAGTAGTGATGTGGTTGGTGGTGTTGTAGCAGGAGCCATAGGAGTTGGAGGAGCAAATGGAAAGCTGGACTCATCAAAGACTGCATTGTGGGATATGACTGTGTGCCATGTGTCCCTGTCCCAGAATCACCACACTTTTGAACCTGGTTCACGGCCAAGGAAGACCATGGGTTTTGTGCATGGGTCGAGTTTTGTGCAATGGTCTGCTGGTGTTGCAACATATGCTAGACAACCGAATACACAAAGGTATGAGATGTCTGCAGGTTGCCCACCTGACCAGAGTTGCTGTGGACTGTGCCAGTCCCATGCACATTGTGGTATCCTGTTGTATATGTGTATAGTGTATGTTAGTGTGTATTCCCAAAAGCCTCTGGATACGTTTGTGCTGTGTAACATTGATAGAGCAGAGTTGATGATGGTGTGGTTCCATTGCTCAGTGCAGCCATTTTGTTGTGGTGTATACGGAGATGTTAGATTGTGTGTGATGCTGTTGTCTTCCAGTATTGCACGGACTGCCTGGTTGACGTATTTGCCTTGACAGTCCAAATGGAGGGATTTAACTTTTCATTCCATTTGTGTTTGGGCCCAGGTGAGGAAAGTCTTTAGTGCTTGTGAGAAGCTATCCTTAGTTGTGAGGGTGTAGGTGACTGCAAGGCCAGAGAAGTCATCTATGAATGACACAAAATAAACTGATCCCTGCAGTGAGTGAGTTTGCATCGGGCCAATGAGATCGCTGTGCACGAGGTCTAGCAGGTGTTGGGTGCATTTTCATGAAGGCTTGAACAGTTTGTGGGTGAGTTTCCTGAATGCACACCCAGTGCATGGGGTGTTATGATGTGGTGAGTTTTCAGTGACTCTGAATCCTGATACAGCTGTGGATTCCCATAGTTTGGTAAGTAGTGCTCCTGGGGCATGTGCAAGATGGTGGTGCCAGGTCATGTAGGAGGCATTGAGGGTTGACAGCATGGCAAGTCTGGACAAGGAGGTAATGGTGAGTCCAAGCCAATACATGCCTCCATGTGCAATCCCAATTGTGTGCGTTTCATTATCTTTGTAGATCCTGCATAACTGTTTTGAATAGGTTGCCATAAGGTTTTTATTTGTGAGTTGCGGGATTGAGAGAAAATGTGCTCCAGCTTGTGGGGCATACAGGACTCATTCAAGTGTGACTTTGCAGGTTTTGCCTTCAATGATTGTGATTCCTTCAACCCTTCCAATCCCTAAGTAGGGTATTGAGTCATTGTTGCCAAGGTGAATGTTGCCTGGGATGTTGAGTACTGATCCTGGCATGAAGTCAGTGGGGTGTGGTGAGATATGGTCACTTGTGCCACTGTCCAGCATCCAGTCATTTCATGCATCGAAGTAGAACAAACTGTGGGGGCCAGCTCCCATCATATTTAACATAGAGCTAAGTGCAGGTGGTACAGGAGGTGGTGTTACGAGGCACTTGCTTTGGCACCTCATAACGGTTTTCTTTCTTTCTTTTTCTTTTTCTTTTTATCTTACTTACTAGTAAAGTGTAGTATTATTACTACAAGTGTGAGCTTAGCTCCACTTTACCTAGTAAGGACTCATATTTCCTTTTCTCTTTTATAGTACTTAAGTATTTCCATACTTAAGTGTGAGCATAGCTCCAGGTACTATATTAGACTTATCTTTTTCTCTTTATCTTCCTTTATTTATTATAACATTTACTTGCTAAGGACTATTACTATACAATTAGCAAGGACTCTCTTTTCTCGTTCTTATTTAGCTTTGTTTATCTCAAGTTCATTTCGCGCTTGTGGCTGAGCCACTTATATCACATGGACATTTATTTACTGTGCTTTACTGCGCATTATCGTTTACTTACTGCGCATTACTGTGTAACCTTACTATAGTTAGACCATTTGTCTTGTATAAATAGTTGACAAACTGGCGGTCTTAAACCCCAGTCTTGTCAACTTCACAATCTAGGGATTCTCCTCTTACTGCGCTTGATCAAAGCTCGCTATAAACTCACTCCTCTCTAAGAACTAAGTCTAAGAACTCTGAAAGTTACTAAGACATCTTACGCTAAAGTCAAACTGGATCCCCGTATCGTTATTGGTGGAATCATCCTCATAACCATCTCATTAATCCCACTCTTCATCGTCATCCGGAACCTCTATTACGTTCATCAAGCCAATATCCAAACCTTGGTTACCAGGAGTAACATTTTAGACCTTCCCTAAGACCGTCCAATAGGCCACTCTTAGCAGGTGGAGTTTCAACAACAATGGAGTTTACTGTAGCAGACTTAGCAATGGTTCCTCTATCCCTTTTCTTTTCTGGGTGTACGATCCAGCAATATTTGTCTGAGTGTCCTCCAGGACCATATTTTGTGCATGTGTAGTGATTAAGCTTTGGTTTGCTGTGGGAAGTGAAGCCTGAGGGTGAGGGAGTGAAGGCGGAGGGGCTGGCTGAGAAAGTCGAGGCCAATGTGCTGCACACACACTGCACAGATGAAAGGATTGACCCTGAGGTACTGTTGAGGTGGTCAGCCTTGTCAATAATCTGCAATCTTACTTCTTCTGGAGTAATGAAGTCAAGGTCTTTGCAGCTGGCAACAAAAGTGGTGATGACTGTAGACCAGGAGTCAGGGAGAGCTGTCAGCATGATAATTGTGAAGTTGTTGTCATCGATAGTCTTGCTGTAGTCTGCAAGCTGTATCCTTGTGAGTTTGAGGGTGTCGAGTTGAGCAATAAACAATGAGTTCGGGTTGAACTTGAAAGTCTGTATTTCTCAGATTTTGGAGAACTTTGCCATTGCACCAGGTGTCCCATACTTGGTTTTGAGGATTCCCCAGTTTCGCACAGCAGTGTTTTTGTCAGAGATGAGATGGAGACATAGAGGACCAACATAGAGACCTATAAATGCTGTTGCAGTGTTATCTTCTTCTTCCCATACTGCTCTTTCAAGTTCATTGGTAATGTCTTCTTTGTTGATGTGAGTGGAGGTCTTTGTTTCCCTGCTTGAAGTGGTTATTGTTTCTGTGATTACTTGATATGTGGGGGCCAGTTTGTCAGATACAATGGTTTTCCAGACCCCTGTGATGAGTAACGTGTTTTTAACTAGAGTTGACCATGTTTTGTAGTTGGCGGATCCATTGAGTGTTGGTATGGTTGTTTTAGGTAGTGAGACAGCGTTGGCACTTTGGATGTTGTTGAAAAGCATGATGAAAGTGATGATGTAGGTGGTGTAGTTCAGAATGAAGTAGAGGCTTGCCATGCACTGGGCAGGGCCCATAACCTGTGAGCACAGGCTATGGCAAGCAGTGAGAGCCAGTGTGATTGTTATCATATTCAGCAGCAAGTTCCCCAGA
>QLPN01002321.1:0-34906 GCA_003314395.1 Albatrellus ellisii | reverse complement strand
TGTACTTATAGCAGCTGTCTTGTACTCATTTCAATAACACTTCTGATGTTCCCTCTTTCTCACTCATCTGAACTCCTAAGCACCAGTTTACTGGTTGTTTGCTCTCTACTCTTGTGTGCCTCTGCAGTCTTGAGCACCACCTTCATGGGGGCTCATTACTATCCGTCTGCTTCATGCAGAGTTTCCTCATAATCCACTGCCTCTATCATCATAGATGGTCTGTACTGCCATGTTGTTGTCTGTATAGGGAGTGGGTGCAACATGTATGGCACAAGTGAATAGCTAGGGTGGGTGCTGGGATATGTGAAGGTGAAGGTAAAAGGGAGCAAGATAGTGGACTAACTGGTGTAAGAGGGGTGTGCAAAAGAGGACACCCTGGGACTAGAGACCATGATGCATGCAAGCTGACACGCACCTGGGAGGACCAATGGCTGGACACTTGTACCTTCCAACTGTGGCTGGGACATACACTAGAGAGTGTAGAACTCCCAGTAAACTGATGCTCTGAACTGCTGGCATCCATGAGAGAGGACATCATAAGTGTTATTGAATTAAGTATAAGATAGCTAGTATAAGTATAAACAGGAATGACACACAGACCATGAGTCTACAGGTGGCTGAGAGTGTGACACAGTACATAGTGCAAGAAAGTTTAACACCCCCTCTTACTGTGGATACACATTGAAAAGTCCAAGGGAAGTGCAATGAGAGATGAACACAGGAAGAGGAAGGGGCTTGGTAAGAGTGTCTGCAGTAATGGAAGCAGAAGGGAGACATTGTATAGTAATGGAGGAAGAAGAAATACATTCCCAAATGAAGTGAAACCTGATGTTGATATGCTTGGAGCCTCTACCAATGATTGGATTGTTGGTGATGTTGATAGAACCCTTGTCATCTCCATGCAGAGCTGTAGCTTCAGTCTGTTCAAACCCAATCTCCATTAACAGCATATAAAGCCACTTAGCTTGTGCTGCAGCTTGCCATGTATTCAGCTTCCATGGAGGAGAGGGAGACAACTTGTTGCTTTCACAATATACAGGCAACTGCACCATTGGCAATCTTGAACACATAGGTTTGTGGTCATCCTTGTCAGCAGCCAAGTCTGAATCAGAATAGCCATGGGGTTCAGAATTTGAGAGTATATCATACCAGAGGTGCTGGTGTAGCAATCCTTTAAGGCAGCAGAGGACATGTTTGGTGGCATGTATGTGATCTGGATGAGGGTTTGTGACAAACTGGGATAGTTTTGTGATGGCAAAGGAGATGTCATGCCAAGAAGCAATGGCCACATACAGGATGGAATTGCTGGTATTTGGTACACAGAAAGGGAGAGGCAATGATGTTGGTTTTGACAAGGGAGATATTGGAAGTGAGGGGAGTTGGTGTGGCATTATGGTTGATGAGTCTGAAGTGATCTAGGACATCTGAGATGTAAGCAGTCTGGTCAATCCCTAGTATGCACTTTGCATGATCTTTAGTGACATGCAGCCCAAGGTAAGAGTTAATCTCACCAAGGTCAGTCATTTCAAACATGTTGGAGAGTTCAGCTTGTAGTGTGATGACTTCACTGAGTACCTTGCCAAAGATAGTGAAGTTGTCAACATAGAGGATGATGATGAGCAGTGCTGAAGAGGTCATGGAGATGTAGATACTGGAATTGGCAAAGGTGCATGTGAACCCAAGTTTGATCATTGCAGCATGGGCTTTGGCATGCCATTGGTGTGATGCTTGCTTAAGCCCATAGATGGCTTTGTTCAATTTGCAGACTTTGTCTTCAACTCCCTCTTTGATGAATCCCTGTGGCTGCACCATGTAGTGTCTTCATTGAGGTCTCCATTGAGAAAGGCAGATTTTATGCCTATTGAGTGAATTTCCCAATCTTTGAGTGCAGCAATGGCAAAGAGTGTGCAGAGTGATTCAAAGCATGCTATGGGTGAGAATGTTTCTGAGGAGTTGATGCTACATCACTGTGTGAATCCATTGGCTACAAGGTGTGCTTTGAACTGACCATCAGCTTTCTGTTTGAATACCCATTGTTATGAGGCACTTGTGTTGGCACCTTGTAACAGTTTCTTTTTCTTTTCTCTTTTTCCTTACTTACTAGTAAAGGATAGTATTGTTTACTACAGCTGTGAGCTTAGCTCCACTTTACTTGGTAAGGACTCATCTTTCCTTTATAGTACCTTAGTATTTACATACTAGAGTGTGAGCTTAGCTCCAGGTACTATAAAGCACCTATTTTCTTTTATCTTTCTTTATTTATCTACATCTACTTGCTAAGGACTAGTACTATACAATTAGCAAGGACTCATCACATTTCATCTCTATTTGTCATTGTTTATCTCTCATTTTACTTGCTCTTGTGGCTACTTTACTTTAGCTTACTACAGATGCAACTTGGTCACATGATCTTGTTGATTACTGCACAATCATTGCTGATCAGTGAACCTTAACTATTAGTACTACCTTTAGAACTCCAATTGTGTATGAGTAGTTGAAAGCCTGGTGGTCTTAAACCCCCAGTCTTGTCAACTTTGCAATCTAGGGATTCTCCTATACTGCACTTGATCTAAGCTTGCTTGCATCTTGCTTCACACTCTAAGAACTAAGTCTAAGATCTCTAAGTCACCAAGCATCACTAAGATATCCTAAACTCATCACACTAGATCCTTGTTTAGTCATTGGAGGTATCATCCTTATCACTATCTCATTGATCCCTATCTTCATCATCAAGAACATTTACTATGTGATACAAGTACACACCAACTACCTTGTTACTAGGGGTATAATTATCACAAACATTCCCTAAGACTGTCAAATAGGCCACTCTTAGCACCAATTTGTTCCATACCAAGTTCTGCCCTGTTGGTAATTTGACAAGATCCTATGTGTGCAGTTTGGCAAGCATTGCAAGCTCATATTGACATGCTATATTCCAGGAGTCTGTGGAGTCAGAGGTGGGTACTTGCTTGAGCATGAGTGGGTCATGTGAAACAGCATTGGATAGGAGGGTGGAGAGTGATGCAGAGTGGGAAAATGTCATCATCAGAATCAGACCCCCCTTGCTCAACATCAGCTATGGAGTGAGGGCCATAGGCACTATCAGCGAAGTGGGCATGGCACTGAGCAGTATGATGAGGGTGAAGAATGGGACCATAACCAAGGAGCTTAACATGAGCCTGAGCACAACCAGACTGATGTTGACAAGTGCAGCTGAACCATTGAGGAGGCTCAAGAGGAGAGGAATGAGCACCATGGTGCATATGCTGAGCATGACAAGTGGGAGCAGCAGGAGGTGCAGAGGGTGGAGTGATGGGTGTAGTAGCAGGAGAAGGAGGGGGAGCAGAAGGAGCTTCTTTGACTTCAACAACTGGTGTGACTGGACTGACAGGAGGAGGAGGCAAATCACTCAAGCCATCATCATCATCATCATCATCATCATCATCATCATCATCATCATCATCATCATCATCAGTGAGTGGGTGGCCTGAGCTATGCTGTATTTTGTGAATGGATGTAGTGCATGCCAGGGTGAGGTACAGGGACAACTGAGATTAGTTGTATCTGGTGTCATCAGTACTCCTTTTTGGCTGAACACATTGAGTGGGGCTCCATCATGGTATGACTGAGTTTCAAGTGAGTGAATAGTGACATCAGATCTGCACTTTTATTAACTTGGCCCTTCTTTCAGGAATTGCTGACCCTCCATTGCTGCTGTTGCCTGCACTGCCATGCCAAAGACTCACTCACCCCCATCCACCCACTTAGTATGTAGTGTGGCCATCCCCATCAATGTTGCACTACTAAATACTCCCCTTCACAGACCTTGACCTTTGACTGCTAACTACTGAAGTACTCAATGATGCTAGATGTGACATTACTAGTAGGCCTCTGGATTGTCTAAGTGAGCAACTAAAGAAGAAGCTACACCACCTGGAACTCTTTTATAGTATGTGTAGCTGTGGAGTCTGAACTATTGTAACTGCAACTATGTGTGTGCCAAGTCAGAAGAAGATCAGATCAGTCCAAGTCAAGATATTAATTAAAGTAAGTAAGAAGCTGGAAATGCAAAAATAAGAAACAGAATAGAGAGATGCCAAAGAGCCTTATAATAACAATAGGGTGGCAGTGGTGAGTTGTGTGAGTGGTGGGTGGTGAGAGGGTGTGCAATGTGTTAGAAAGCACAATTGCCAAAATAGTGACTTGGCTTGGGTTTGAACCAAGGACCTCCCTTACTCTGGGTGGGTGCTCTAACCACTGAGCTACCTGGCCTTGTCTAAGTGAAGTGCTATTAGCACAATGTGGAGCTGTCACGACTACTGTAGAGTTGTAACTCGGCTACAAAAGTATTGTAGCTCTGTTACAAAGAGTAGTAGCACATGTACAGGGTTGGGCATTTGACCTTAACTCCAACACCCCCCCCACTAAGGGCAATGCCCATTAGACCCCTAGCCCAATCTAGGGGTAGCCACACTATTCTAGCAGCACACCAGGGCCCATAACCTGTTCATGCAGGATATGGGAGACAACTGTTATAATGGTGAATGTCATTGCAAACACGTAGGAGACAGCTAACAGCCAGAGAGTTAGGGGCAGATGCATGTCTGCAGCAGAGTAGATGTAGGTCACAAGCACAGCAGTGATGTGATGTGGTGAAAGTATGCTGCAGGGTGGTGATGAGAGAATATAAGAATGGGGTGAGGAAGGTACTCACTCAGACTAGAGGGTAAGACATCTGAGGAGTTTGTATAGTAAGAGTCACATCTTATGTAGTGTTTGTGAGTAAAGTTAGAGCGGAGAATGTGAAGTAAAGAACAAGGACTACTTGAAGTGGTGTGACATGCATATTGTATGGAGTATGGAGTGGAGTGGGCAGTCTGAGGAGTTGAGTTGCATGTGATGGCATGGTATATGTATATGCAGAGAGAAGCCAAATGAAAGTATAGATGATACATAACAAATTCAACACAGTGATGAATTCTCAGGAAACTGAGGTTCCAGACTGCAGGAATGCACAAGATGGAGAGAAGCAAGACAAGAAGTAAAACAACCAGTAAACTGGTGCTCTGAGTGGCAGATGAGCAAGTAAGAGAGAACATTGGAAGTGTTATCATTTGGAGTACAAGACAAGTCATATATATACAGGAGAGGCAGGCATGCAGACAATGTAAGTATTGGTCACCAGGCTGAGAGTGTGTACAGTAGAGTGTGAGAAAGTCTAATATGCAGGGTCAGGCAGAGTAGCTGGGATCAGTGGGGAATATTAAGAGTAATGGAAAATCTGGTCATCTCCAGATTCAACTGGAGTCCCTGCAGCAAGTGGGCCAGGTATATGTTTTAAATTGTCATTTGACAATGGCAGCCAACCATGGCCATTGGACATTGATGTCAACTTCCCAGGTCCCATGCACATCAGCTCCTATTGCTAAGAGCAGCCTAGTGGATGGTCTTAGGGAAGGTCTGATATGATGATACCCCTGGTAACAAGGTAATTGATATGGGTTTGATAAACATAGTAACTGTTCCTGATGATGATGAAGAGAGGAATTAATGAGATAACAATGAGGGTGATACCACCAATAATTAAACAAGGATCCAGGGTGACAAGTTTAGGATGTCTTAGTGACACTTAGTGTGACTTAGAGATCTTAGACTTAGTGAAGCAAGGGTGTAGCAAGCTTAGGTCAAGTGCAGTATAGGAGAATCCCTAGATTGCAAAGTTGACAAGACTGGGGTTTAAGACCTCCAGTCTTTCAACTACTTATACTAATCCAGAGTGCTAAGTATAGAAAGGTTGCACAGTAAGGTGCAGTATTGTGCAGCAATACATGGTAATGCACAGTAAGTTGCATCCATTGTGTAAGTAATGTGACTTAGCCACAAGCATGAAATGAACCAAGAGTAAACAAAGATAAATAAAGGCAAGAAAAGGGAGTCCTTAGCAAGTAAATGTTATAATAAATAGATAAAGATAAAGAGAAAAAGATAAGTATAATATAGTACCTGGAGCTAAGCTCACACTTAAGTATGTAAATACTTAAGTACTATAAAAGAAAAAGAAAACCATCACGAGGTGCCAAAGCAAGTGCCTCATAACACCTATCAACCTCTTGGATCTTGATCTAATATAGTAGATTTCCATTCTTTGTTGGGTTATGTACACCAAGTTGTGGGTGCAACTACACAATTCAAGGAACTTTGAAGTACCTGGGATGGTATGAGCCAAGCACAACAGTGTTAGAAGCATAATTGCCAAAATTGTTACAAGGTAATTGCTTTGGCACCACACTGCCACTGTACCAGCACAGTGCAGCAGCTTACTTGCCACCCATATCCACTCAAGACTGTGTAGGAAATCAGTGTATCCCTTCTCCTGTGCCTACCTGTGCACCTGTGTCACCACTGCATCAATAGTACACAGCCCCCTATCTGCCTGTGCTGCCACCATATGATCAGTGCATGGCCACCACCTGCCCACCTACACTGCTGCTGTGTCAATACAGCATGGCCACAGCCTCCTCACCCATGCCACTGCTGTACCAGCACAGTGTGGCAACTTGCCCACCCACCCTGCCTGCATCCACTCAAGATGATGCAGGCAATTGGTACATCTCCTACCATTTGTTTCCAATGTCTGAGGCACACCATGCCTACCCATGCACTCATGTTGCCACTGCATCAATAGTGCACAGCCCCCTGCTTGCCTGCCCACATGCATGCCACACCACCACCATACCAGCATAGCATGGCTGCTTGCTGGCTCACTGCCTGTGTCCACTCAAGACAATGTGGGCAACTTGTACATCCCTTCCCCTGTGCCCACCTGCATGTGGCCACTGCCAACAGTGCACAGTCCCCTACCACCCATGCCACCACCATACAAACAGCATGGCCACCACCTTGCCCATGCTGCTGCTGTGCAGTACACCACACATTCCTCCTGCATGCACACACTGTGCTGTGCCCACCTGGCTTTGGCTTTTGGAAAGCTGCACTGATGTGTGCTGGCAGATGGAGGTCATGTGCTCTTTTCCTTTCTTTCTTTCATCCTCAACTCACATAAAATACTTCGACTTCTCTACAACATGCAACATGACAGGTATGATGGACACAGACAATGCAATGCATATGTTTTGTCAACAAAACCATCAATTATATTCAAGTTTGTGCCAATTGTTCATCTACTTTTGTTTAGATCTAGCATTGCTTCCCTTTATTCTCTGTTGCGACATATATATACAACTGTAATCATATCTTATTGGTTGATGTTACAAAACAACAGGTATTTACCCTATCTTGGCATTTTGCAAACCTCTTGGTGAGTTCTGTTGATACCATATTTTTACACGATGGGCAGAATCTTTTCTATATTCAATCTGTAAGTTCTACTATTGAATGACACTGTATCCATGATATTTTCTCACCTCCTATACCTGTGACTACATAGGTCCATGGGTTTTCCAGTCTACAATAGTAGCCATACAATTGATGTTTCTGTTCTGCTTTGTATTTTCACAGTTTAAGTTTTTTTCTGTCCTTCTATCTATTTGTAACCCACAATACTACTGCATGCCATCATTGCTATGAGTATGTGTTTTTATGGCTGATAGCCAGTGATGATCAATAGGGATAGGGGCAGGACAGGGACATTGACAAGGTCTGTTGCAATTTATGTATAATGACACAGATAAATATTTCATTATACCCTATTTAGTCAATGTTGTGACACAGCAGGTCTATACTGTACAGCTGGAGAGATAATTGGAATTGGTCTGTAAGTTGGGGTTGGTCTGGAAATTAGACTTGATCTGTAGGAAGATAGAGTATATTTATGCTGCAACAAGCTATGTATACTTTCACAGATGATGTCTTATAATTTGATGTTGCAACACAACATGATCACTATGGATGGGGACAGGGACAGGGCAGGGACAGAAATAAGACAGGGACATTGATGAATAATATTGCAACCCATTTAACCATGTCTGCTTTAGTTAATGTTGCAATGCAATAGAATAGGTCTCTACTCCATAGCTGGAGAGGCAATTGGAATTGGTCTGTAGATAGAGTAAGATTTCCTATTATTTTATGTTGCAACAAACTATGTATACTTTCACAGATGATGCTTTATAACTTGATGTTGCAACAGAACAGGTTTTTACACTAGTAGATTATTAGGAAGGCATGGTCATTAGTTAAAAATTCCATGTCGTTTTTCTCACTTACCTGACTCCACTACAATTGTGTGCATGGCAGTGCAGCATGCATGTTGTGCAGTGTGCCAGCACAGCACAGCAGCATGTCTGGCTTTTATACAACTGCTCACACTGCATGTGCTGGCTGCTCACCAACACTATGATGCCCAGGCCTCTACCCCCACACTGCATGTACTGGCTGCTCACTACTGCCATGTACTGCATTCATGGGCTGCTCACCAGCTTCATCACACCTGGGCTTCTACTCCCACACTGCATGAATTTGGCTGCTCACCACTGCCAAGTGTTGTATGTGCTTGCTGCTCAACATTATCATCATACCTGGCCATGCTGCATGTGTTGGCTGCTAACCACCACTATGTGTTGCATGGCCTGGCTGCTTATCTTTTGTATTATGACAAAAAGCAAATTGCATGCAGGACCTGAGCTGACTCATTTGCTATCCCCACAGACTATATGGCCCTGCAGGCACACACCCTCCCTCCCATGCTGCTGCTGTACCAGCACAGCATGGCAGCTTACTCACTACCTATGTCCACTCAAGACAATGTGGGCAATTGGTATGTCCCTTCTCCTGTGCCCACCCATGTGCCCACACTGCTGCAATATCAATGGCATGCAGCCCCCTACCTGCCCACACTGGTGTCATGGGGTGGCTTGAACCATGCTGGTGTGTGTGTTTAGCACAGTGGCAGGTGTGGGGGGTGAAACAGGGCACCCACAAGTTGAGCAGGAACCAGTGCTGGCCCATGGAGGTGACATCAGTGAGGGCAGTCTCATACCTGTTGTATGATATTCTTTTTCTTTTTGGATGCAGGGACAGGGATGCTGGACATGCACAGGCAATGCAAGTAACATTGTGTACACCACAATGGCAGATGTGCTTGGCATGCCACTCAAGGTGCTGCCCTCAGGAAGACATTTTGGTGTGTGATTTTTTCTTGAACTGCATACTGCTGACTGACACCCACACACCTATGTCACTGCTGTGTCAACAGCATATGGCCCCCTACCTGCCCATGCAACTGCTGTTCAAACAGTGTGCTGCACATGGCCCAGTACTGCACATCCACCACAGTGTGCTCAACATGCAGTGTCACAGCTATCTTGGCAGAGGTGGCAGTAATGAGGTAGCTATCCAGCCAGCACCAGCCATGCACAGTGCCTCATGCTCACACCACACCTGCATCACCTAGTGTCTGAGGTGCTGCAGTGCCACATGTTCAACCCCATGCCATCACTCACAGCCATGGAGATGTTCACCACTGCAGTGCTGTGGGCATGGGCAAGCAGGCAACTGCACAGCACATGAGGTCATGTGGGCCTGCACCACTCTTGGCCATGCACCCATGTTGCTGCTCTGTCAACAGTGTGTGGCCCCCTGCTTGCCTGCCCATGCTGCTGCCATACAAACAGTGCAGTCACCACCTTGCCCATGAGGCTCATGCTAGACAGCAAGGTCACAAAAGTAATAAGAGGAAGTTGGCAAGGGAATGAGACAATACACTTAGGATGAAGTCATGCTATCAGGCAGATATCCCAGATGTATAAAGCTAAGGAATACATGCTATGGAAGTGCCCTATATATACTGAAGAGATCAGCACACAGACTGTGTGCTGTCACTATAGGGCAGGCATATGTAAATAAGATGCACAGCATCTGTGAGAACTATCAGTAAGCAATACACAGCATTGCACAGCATTAGTAATTGACTGTGAGAGTATGAGTCATATATGCACAGTAATAAGTCCAATGACAAATGGATATGAGTCATAGATAATCACGATAAGATCTACAGATGATCTGATAAGATGAGATAAGATATATCCTGTAGATCTTGAGTGATAAGATTAAAAGAAATCATAAAATGGAAAGAAAAATAAGTACATTCTGACATTGCCTGTGCTACTGCTGCACAGTGTGCCACACATTCCTCCTGCACACATGCACACTGTGCTGTGCTGGTGTGTGCTGGCAGATGAACATTGTGCCCTCTTCTCCCTTTCCTTCTTTCATCCTCAACTTCCCTACATCACAGGCATGTGTTCTGTCAACAGAACTATCAATTATAATCAACTTTGTGCCTATTCTTCATCCACTTCTACTTACATCTATCATTCTTTCCTTTTATTCTCTGTTGCCAAGTGCATGCATTGCAGTGTGGGGGTAGAAGCTCAGGTGTGATGAGCAGCTCATGGATGCAGTCATGGCAGTAGTGAGCAGCCAGGACATGCAGCATGGCAGGCATCATGAGCAGCAGCACACATGTTGTAAAAAAGCCAGATGTCAGGATCATCAAGCCTATGGTGGACATCCATAGCGCAAGACCACCAACTCCCAATGTATCCCTGCTCTCCTTTGGAGAGGCTTATTGGGAGCTGCCTTGGATCTAGGCCAAGGGATGAGAGGACTCAGCCATAGAAGAAGGGGATGAACCAGCTGTAACAAGCTGGAGTCTATTCATCTAGCTACCTAACTACTTATAGTACTGGAACACATGCACAGACCAGGCACAGTAACTAAGGGCAGGTCAAGCAGTAACTAAAGCACAGCAAGTGTGGGATCACAGCTTACAGATGCACAGCAGCTGTGGGAACTATCCCTGAGAAGACCATAATGACTGTAAGTAAGATATCTGACAGGATAAGATAAAAGAGATAATATGAAGATCTTATCTAATCAGATGATCTAAAGTAAAAGAAAGAAAAGAATAAAATAATGGTAGGGAATAGAGTCAGTGATAGGAGTCTGACACCAGACACACTGCACCATGACTGCCACACACACAGAATTGTAGCAGAGTTGGGTAAGTGAGAAAAATCACATGGAATTTTTAACTAATGACCATGCTCCCATTTTTATAGTGAGTTTCCTTCTGTAGTCAGGATGATGCATACTATACTAAACTTAGCCATGTAGGATACCCTTTGACCATAGTTTGTACCATGACACTATGTTCAGACTCCTTAGCTTATTCTCTTGTGGATCTTGCTATACTGTTCTGTATGTATACATGCTTGGCTATCTCTAGTCTCCCTTGAACCCATCTTGTATCCTTCCCAACAGTGTGCTACACCCTGAATCTCTCTCTGGCTTCAGAATGGTTATAGCTGCATTTATTGCATACTAAACTGTTGCACAATGCCTGTTGGCTGCTTTCTGGTTCAAAAATATGTGCATAGGTTTTGCCTTGGGCAATGTTTGAGGTGAGTTATTAGAATGTATTACTTCTGTCATGGCTTGGTTTTTCTGACTCTGTGCAGAGTCTCAGTTACCAGTCATTGTCTCAAATGGCATTTGAGATGGGTCTTGTACAGGACAGCAGAATTTTTTTGTGGTTGAAGATAGTTGATTTTGGCTCAGAGTCCACTGAATGTCAGATCCTCCTCATCCAGATGTTAGCTTGGAGCTTTTTTGAATGATAGGGGTTTTTCTCTCCTTGTCTTATGTTTTTTGGATTGCTCACTCTCACCTATTATCTTCTTCATCACCCACCCTCCCTTTCCCCTTATGTTTTGTTTTTCTTTTCTTATCCTGCTTTGAGTCAGATGGTGATTCAGACTGTCTGACAGGAGAGCTTGGCATCTTGTGTGGGTAGAACTGAGAGCCACAGTTGTGCTGTACTTCTGGTAAAGTCTGTGTATGAGCCTGACCAATTGCTTCTGTTTGATGAAGTTAAGAAATACCTGACCCTGTACATGAGCTACTATACTTTCATAGCAGAGCTACCACTCTACAGTAGTCTCTCAGGTACAGCTTCACATCACACTATTAGCACCTCACTTAACCAAGGCCTGGTAGCTTAGTGGTTAGAGCACCCACCTGGAGTAAGGGAGGTCCTTGGTTTGAATCAAGCCAAGTCACTATTTTTGCTAAGAGCAGCCTATTGGACAGTCTCAGGGAAGGTCTGTAATAACTATACCCCTGGTAACAAGGTAGTTGATATGTGCTTGATAGGTGTAGTAAACATTTCTGATGACAATGAAGAGTGAAATCAATGAGATAGTGATGAGGATGATACCATCAATGACTAAATGAGGATCCAGAGTGACAGGTTTAGGATGTCTTAGCAATGTTTAGAGTGACTTAGAGATCTTAGACTTGGTTCCTAGAGTGAAGCAAGTTTGGTAGTGAGCTTAGGTCAAGTGCAGTAAAGGAGAATCCCTAGATTGCAAAGTTGACAAGACTGGGGTTTAAGACCACCAGTCTTTCAACTACTTATACAAAACTGGAGTCCTAAGAATAGTAACTGTAAATAGGGTTCACAGATTAATGATGATTGCACAGCAATCAATGGAGTCATGTGACATAAGATGTGTCCATAGTAAGCTAAAGTAAAGTAGCCACAAGTGTGAAATGAACTGGAGACAAAATAAAGGTAGATAGAGATGAGATAGGATGAGTCCTTGCTAATTGTATAGTAATAGTCCTTAGCAAGTTAATGTTGTAATAAATAAATAAAGATAAAAGAAGGAGGAAGTGCTTTATAGTACTTGGAGCTAAGTTCACGCTTTAGTAAGTAAATGTTAAAGTACTATAAAGGAAATATAAGTCCTTGCTAAGTAAAGTAGAGCTAAGCTCACACTTGTAGTAATAATACTACACTTTACTAGTAAGTAAATAAATAGAAAAAGAAAAAGAAAAAACAGAAATGCATTACAAGGATGCATATGTGGGTGCAGGTGGGTAAGCAAGGGAAAGTCAGTGTGAGAGAGTACACACCAATTGCTTCAATGTGCTCTATGTGCTGTGGTTTGAGCTGCCCCATGATGCCACCACTGCCACAACATGTGTGGCCAGGGGTGGTGCAGGCCCACACAGCCTTGTACACTGTGCAGTTGCCAGCTGGTACCTCAGCAGCACAGTACCTGTCAGGCATGCTGTAGTGGGGGTGCAGTACTGGGCCATGTGCAGTGTGCTGTTTGGATGGTGGCCATGCAGGCAGGTATGGGACCATGTGCTGTTGCAGTGGCAGCATGGGTGCATGGGTGGGCACAGGAGGAGGGCATACCAATTGCCCACATTGTCTTCAGTGGATGTGGGTGCTGGTACAAGCAGCTACAGCAGCTGCATGGCAGGGAGGGTGTGTGGCTGCAGGGCCATATAGTCTGTTGGGATAGCACATAAGTCAGCACCTGCATGCAATCTGTTTTTTCTTATAATTAGCAGCCAAGCTATGCAGCACATGGTAGTGGTGAGTAGCCAACACATGCTGCATAGTCAGGTATAATGACAATTGTTGAGCAGCCAGCACTGCAGCACATGGCAGTGGTGAGCAGCCAAATGCATGCAGTGTGGGGGGTAGAAGCTCAGATATGATGGGCAGCCCATGGATGCAGTAAATGGCAGTGGTGAGCAGCCAGTACATACAGCATTGGGGCAGCAGTGTGAGTGGTTGTAAAAAAACCAGGATATGTGCACTGGCACACTGTGTGTGGCACACCATACACATGCTGCATTGTCATACACATGCCATGCTACCATGTGTCACACCAGGGGAGGTCAGTCTTGTAGCACTGATATCTCAACCACATGTTGACCTCATAACACACTGTTTTTCCCTAATATGGCACTGCTGACAAACTGCACTCCCCTAATAATATATCTCACTGTTATTAAGGAAGTATGGTCATTAGTTAAAAACTCCATGTGATTTTTCTTGCTTACCTGGCTCCACTACAATCTGCACATTGCAGCATGCCATGCACAAGGTGTGCCAGCACACATGTCCTAGCTTTTCACACTGCTGCTCACTGCCCCCATGCTGCACATCCTGGCTGCTCACCACTGTCATGGCTGCATCCATGGGCTGCTCATCATACCTGAGCTTCTACCCCCCACACTGCATGCATTTGGCTGCCCACCACTGCCATGTACTGTATGTGCTGGCTGCTCAACAATTGTCATCACACCTGGTCATGCAGCATGTGTTGGCTACTCAACACCACCATGTGCTGCATAGCCAGGCTGCATATATTTTTCATTATAAGAAAAGCAAATTGCATGCAGGAGCTGATTCATTTACTACCCCCACAGACTATGGCTGTTACAAGGCACTTGCTTTGGCACCTCATAACAGTCTTCTTCTCTTCTTTTTCTTTTCTCCTTTCTCTTACTTACTAGTAAAGCATAGTATTATTACTACAAGTGTTAGCTCAGCTCCACTTTACTTAGTAAGGACTTATATTCCTTTTCTCTTTTATAGTACTTAAGTATTTACATACTTAAGTGTGAGCTTAGCTCCAAGTACTATAAAAGACTTATCATTTTCCTTTTGTCTTTCTTTCTTTATTTACATTTACTTGCTAAGGACTATTACTATACAATTGGCAAGGACTTGTCTTATCTTGTCTCTGTTTACCTTTATTTATCTCTCATTCATTTCACACCTGTGGCTGAGCCACTTACTATACCTACAGATGTGCCTTAGGTCATGTGACCTTTGTTGATTGCTGCACAATCATCATTGACCCATGAACCTTACTTACTTGTACTATCTTTAGGACTCTGGTTTTGTATAAGTAGTTGAAAGACTGGCAGTCTTAAACCTCAGTCTTGTCAACTTTGCAATCTAGGGATTCTCCTTTACTGCACTTGACCTAAACTCACTTCACTTCTAAAGAACTAAGTCTAAGATCTCTAAGTCACTCTAAGCATCACTAATACATCCTAAACTCATCACACTGAATCCTTGTTTAGTCATTGGTGGTATCATCCTCATCACTATCTCATTGATCCCTCTCTTCATCATCACCAGGAATGGTCACTATGCTTATCAAGCACATATCAATCACCTTGTCACTAGGGGTATTGTTATAGCAAACCTTCCCTAAGACCATCCAATAGGCTGCTCTTAGCAGACCAGTGACAGAACATAGGATACCCCTAGCATAACTAGGGAAGTGGGCAGTCACATGACTGCAGCAGAGTGGTAGTGGTGGTGAGTGTGAGTATGCAATGCCATGTGGTAAGAGCACACTGCAGGGTGGTGATGAGAGAGTATGAGAATAGGATGGAGGAGGAACTCACTCAGACTAGGTGTAAGATGTCTGAGGAGATGTAGCATAAAGTGCCCATCTTATATAGTGTTCACAAGTATGGTTAGAGTGGAGATGTAAGTATGGTAAAGTACAAGACACTCCAAATATGTAGGGACACATACCACCCTCAAGCTTTCCAATCATTCCTTGACATGTTACAGCTTAACAATAAATACCCTGGCCTGTCCCTACAATTATCTTGTGGTTTTCCTATTTGGGTCAAAAATTCATGACTCCTTGACAGCATCATTCCATCATATCATCCTTTGGCCACTGACCAATGGATTGATGAATACCTGCAAGAGGAATGTGATATGGGCCACATATCTGGTCCATTTTCTGAACTTCAAATGTGGTCTATTTGTGGAGGACACTTTGCCACCTGTCTAGTTCATGTGGTTACCTCCTTTGATGACTCCAATGCCATTAAACAATACATAGCACACAACATCTCTTTCCATGGAAGTGCAGGCTACTCTGTCAATGATCTCATTGACTCAGATTATTTCCCCATGGAATGGGGTACGGCAGCAAAGGTCACAGACATAGTATGTTCCTTTCTCCCTACTCTTCACTTTATTCTGTTATTGGCATTGCTTTCTGTCGTGTAGTGATGCAGATGGACCAGTTACTTCATGCATCCTTCTGTATTCTCATTGCTGCACATATGGCCTTGCTGTATGTGTTATTTGGTATGGCCTGCTGTGCATGTTGTTTGATGTTCCATTAATTTATGTATCTCTTGGTCAAGACATTGCTGCACACATCTTCACACATGGTGTTGAGACTGGTCTGCTCAGACCTCCTATTGCCATCATTGTGTGTGGGCACTGGTTTTCACCTGCTGTTGCTGCAGGAATGCCTTTACTTATTCTATGCTGATTCTGTTAGATTATCTTATCACTATCTCTCCCTTCCACACCCACAGCCCATACTCTTTAGTAAGTGCAGTCTGTGCACATCTCCAGTTTGTACATCAGTAGCTGTATGATGTCTATAATAGACAAGTGGACATCTCCTCTCTTTTTCCTTTCCTGTGTGCTGCCTGCACTAGTGTTTACAAAGTCTTCCCCTTCATCATCACTTGCTCATGCTCCTTCAATGGAGTTTGCTCTTCTTATCATCATGTGTATATTCTTGGCCTTCATCATAGGCTCAGTCATGTCCTTCATCATCTACCACAGCCTGCTGCCTCACTTCCAGATTCTCCCCATCAAGTCATATCTGTCACCATCACCATCACACCAAACATTCCTGCACTATCAGATTCAGATTGTGTTGTCTCTGCTGGGTGCCCAGGTAGCCACTTTGGATATCAAAAAAGCATATTGGATGATACCTATCAGCCTGCAGGACAAAAAGTTTCTTGTTATTGCACATTGTGGTCTTTTTTGGCTACACCATTTGGTCTAACTTCTACTTCTGGGTTACAAGGAGAAACTATGGATGCAGTTATGGACATTTGGGACTGTTTGGGTGTCCAACTGTCTGCAAATGGGTTGATGATGTTACCTTATTTCATTTCCCTTCTGCTACACATAACTCACCAGATGGTATGGTTGCCTTTCAGTATTCATATAACTGTGAAGGTGCCAAACTCCTTATATCCTCCTTGGGTGTCCCTTGGCATAATTCCAAGGGTCAGGATTTTGCATATACATTTGCATATGTTAGTTTCTTCTGGGACATTCCATCATGCACTGTTTGACTCACAGACATGAAACACCACAAGCTAATCACCAAATTGCAGTCCTTCATCACTGGCTTTTGGCACAGACACTGTCCCATCAAACATGTTCTTAGTCTACATGGCTCACTTTCAAATGTTTCCTATGTTTTTCCACATGGTTGGTCCTACTTCTCTTCCATGGCCTCATTCATTACCTCCTTTCAATCCTGTCATCCCAATCATACACAAGAACACTTCCCTCTGCAGTCCTTCTGGCAAGATCTCAAGTGGTGGCTACAGACATTATGCACCAGTCCTGGTCTGTGTAGCCTCTGTCCATGTTCTGCACCACTTGACATGGGTGTTGAATATCTGCACACATATGGTCTATTTTCATTTGGCTTTCTCCCTCTCTTACAACACACATACTACTTATGAACATACACATACTCATGATGTTTCTCCATCATCTTCTTCCCCTCAGACTTACACCTCACTTCACATACTTGCCCCACTCACTGCCCTGGGACAATGTGTGTCCCTCCTACATATGGGCATATTTATACTTACTCTCCACCCCAACCTTATTGGGCAAACACTATATAAGATGGATTACATACCTAACATCTCCTCAGATGTCATACATGCTGTCTGAATGAGTACTCCTTCACTTCCATCTTATTCTCTCCTCACTCTCCCTTGCAGCCTACTCTCATCACATCATGTTGCTCTCTTGCATTCACTACCACTCCTACTTGCTGCAGACATGCTTTCTGTACCATTCCCTTCAGGGATTACTTGCTTATGCATCTTGTTTGTCCTTACTTGCTAAAACCTGCACATACAATGGATATTTGGGTGGATGCCTCCACAGACTGGGGCATTGGTCTCATATGGTGATCTTCATATTTTGCAACCTGGAAGTGGCTACCAGGCTGGCAACACTCTGCTGGCCATGACATAGGGTGGGGTGAAGCCATCACAATTGAATTTGCTATTCTTTGTGCCAATACCTTTGGCTTACATGATGCACATCACCTCATTCACAGTGACAATGAGGGTGTCATTGGAGCCTTCCATTGTGGCCAAAGTCACAACTTCATGGTCAATCAATGCATTTGACAGCTGGACATCATTAGCATGTCCCATATTCTCACATTTTCATACCTGTATGTCACATCTGTGGATAACCTCACTGACCCATTTTCACATGGATTGGTGGTCAATGTTGGAATATGCACATCTATTGCACCACTCAGCAGTCCTTTACTACATCTTCTTACTTACTTACCCCTGTTTTCATTGTATCTCTATCTTCACTATATCTATCTTATCTCACATCTTATCTCATCTGTTTACTACTGTATCACCCTGTTCTCTCCTCTTTCTGATATGTCTTTGTTTACATCTTTGTAGCAGCACTACAACTCTATCTAGTGACTACTATATCTTCTTTTCCCACATTGTCATCATTTCTCCCTAAGTTTTTCTACTATCTAGAAAGCATCTACTCTGTGCCCTCATGTCTGGCATCACTCTTCTCCTTGTCTGTCTGTCTCTCTTCACTCTGCCCAGCCTGCTGGGCTCTGCAATCAATCACCTTCTGTTTTCACTCCCCATACTCATTGCCTGCCTATGCCTGCATTCACAGTCAACAGTTACTCCCCCACTCCCTTATGCATCACATTGCCTGATGCACTATCCCCTTATCTTTGTCATGTCTGATAAACACACCACCTTTGTATGCACAGGCTATGGAAGGTAACAGCAGCAAGGATATATATTATGGAGATGACATAGGCCACTCCTATGAACTAGAGAGTAGGAGGCAGATGCATGTCTGCAGCAGAGTGGGTAAGAAGTTGCAAGCACAGTAGAGTGAGGCAATGTGGTTCAAGTATGCTGCAGGGTAGAGGTAAGAGCAAGTCATTGATGGAAAGAGAGGATACTCACTCAGACTACAAGTGAGATGTCTGAGGAGTTTGTAAGGTAAGGGTCCCATCCTATGTAGTGTCTGCAGGTAAGGTTAGAGCAGAGTGTAAGTAAAGAGTACAAGGACACCCATATGTAGGAGGGACTCACGTCGTCTGGAGAAGTAAGTGGAGTGTGAAGTGCTTGGACAAGTAGGTAGTCCAAGGAGATGGAGAAGAAGTATAGTACATGTTGTAAGTCATAATGTGTACATGTGCAAGGGGTAAAGCCAAACAAAAAGGTGTAGTATGCACAGGATTTCTAACAGCCTTCACATCCACTAATGTGGATACACTGGCAGTTGTTAGAGTCTCCAACCTGCTTGCAGGTGGTGCTCTGGTACCTCTTCTGCACACAACTGGCCAGTTGTCTCATCCTCATCTTCTGCATAATGGCAATGAAGTATTGCCATCCTCCTTTCATCCTTTCATTCTGGCTTGGGATCACCTTCAATTTTGGACTCCACCCTCAGGGCAATTATGTGAGGCTGAGGCTATGTTGAAGCCAAACAACTGAAGAAAAGCTAAAACAAACAAAGATGATCACACTTTGACTAGCGGATATCCAAGATATATAATCAGCTAAGTAAGACAAGGAAGAGACTAGAAGGTACTGCACCTAGTGGATATCCCAGATGATCAGAACTGGGGATAAAACACTAAGTGAACTATGCTATATATACTACCCTGAAGAGTGCACAGACCATGCTGTACAGTATAGGGCCGGAGAATGAGAAAGTACGGTAATGATGTCATACCTAATAATAAAAGGGACATGTAAGTGCTGACTGAGGCTCTGCAGTAACTGTGGGTGTGATTGGTGATACTCCACAGCAGGTGTGAGAAGGATTGGTGAGCATGCACAGTAAGGGTGAGAAGAATGAGTCATAACTAAATATAGAACTGGCTGATTGGAGATCAGATGACATACACATCATCAGCCAATAAAGACAAACAAGAGGGATGTGTGACCATGGGAATTGCTTTGATAGATCAGGAGCAATTGTAAGATCTATGGTGATAGATGCATAAGAAATATAGAGAAAAATGAGGAAAAATAATAGGAAAATAGAAGTGGCCTGACATCTTACATTCATCTACTATGCAGGCTACAAGTGGTGCACATGCCTTTCACCATTCCATCACCACACAACTCTCCTCAGTTGAACCCAAGACTCATGAAGTATATGGTGCAGGCCTGTTGCACTTTATACAATATTGTGACACCTTTGGGGTGTCTGAAGTTGACCATATGCTGGCATCTGATGATGTTCTTGGTGCCTTTGCCTCCAGTGGTGCCACAAAGGTTGTGTGCAGGTCTATTGAACAATAGATTGCCAGTCTGCAACTATGGCATGATACCAACAGTGCTCCTTGGTTTGGTGGTAGCATTCTCAAGCAGGCTTTGGGTGGAGTGGAGAAAGCTGCTCCCAGTTCATCTTGGTGATCCCCTTGTCTGCCAATCATGCATGATCACCTCCTTGATTTACTGGCTGGGCTTGACTTTGACAACTCCTTCAATACCATGGTTTGGGCAGTTGCAGCTGTTGTCTTTTGGAGTTGCTACCAGTATGTATGGCACATATGTATGTGTTTTGTCATGCTGATCTGTTCCAGCAGTCTTGGGGAGTTGTTACTGACATGTAGTTCTGACTTTGATGCACAATGGCACATCTCATGGTCATCTCCCCTTCCCGATAGCTGTACATGTGACAGTAGCCCTTTCATGATGCTACACATACCTTTCTCCAAGACCACTGGCACCTTAGGGGCTGTCAGGACTTGGGATTACACACCAGTACTCCACTTTTTTCTATCCATTTCTCTTTTCTTCTACTCCACATACACACAGTAGTGGAGTAAGACTCAAAAGCATAACCCCTTGAGAATCATGCCTATTGTTTCATCAGTCATCACTGTAGCAGCTACAATTACTATAAAGATGATTTACTATACATTGAGGTATCACATCTCAACCTCCTTCATTATATTTTGTCTTTTGTTGCCTCATGCCAATTGCAGCTTGTTGTTCTTGTGTTTGCCTCAGAGGTCCCAGTATCCTTGTGTATAGGTGTTTGGCTGCTCACACATACTAAACCCTAACATTAGGTTGAGATCTCTTACTCCAACTTGAACCAACTCTGGCACCCCCATACCCCAACCCCTTGCCCTCTTCATCCTTTCACCTTCAAAGAGACAACACCATTGTCTTCAACAATTTACCCATTGAATATCTAGGCCTCCATATGTGGAGAGTAACCAGAACAGACACCTATCTCAACAGTTCTGGGTCTGAAGACCTGGATATCTCTGTTGCCAGTGTAAGAGCTTACACTCTTGATCCCTCAACTCATAACCAGATTGATACCCCACTTCCTGGAGGTATTCTGACTACCCCAGGTATGGCCACCATTACCCTTGCATCCTTGATTCCAATCCCAAATCCCCCTGTTCCTACCATGACTACTGTTGCCCCGAAAGCACAATTTCTTAAAATCAACAAGCCTACTGAATTCAATGGAAACAGGACAAACTTCCAAAGTTTTTTTTTGTCATGTACAAAGTACCTCATAGCCTATTTGGACTTACATGCCTCTGATGCACAGAAGATATTGTTCATCTTGTCATTTATGATTACAAAGACAGCCCTTGTGTTCAACAACCAATACACACTCAAAAATATGATGAGTAACAGTTACCCTACCTATGCCAACTTCATAACAGAGCTCAAAGCAGAATTCAAAGATCCTCATAAAATCCAACAAGCATACCTTGCCCTTCAACAACTTAGGCAAGGAACCCAAACAGCTGATGAATATAATTCTGCATCTTTGGCCTTAGTCCATGATGCCAATATCCCCAATGACCAAACACAATTGGATTATTATGAACAAGGGCTTAATTCTGGATTGGCTGATTGTATTTACAATGTGGAAGTTCCAAAGACATTGAAAGGGTGGATGGAACATGCCATTGTAATGGGTACACAATAGCATGCCTGAAAGGATCAAAAGAGGTTTTGTTTACCCTTCTCCCCTTCTTCTCCTATTACTCCAGCTACTCAAAGAGACCCAAATGCCATGGATGTCAATTGTTGGTGTCAACTACCAACCTTGCAACCTAGATTGCAAAAGCTCATGGAGCAAGATAGGGAGAGGT
The DNA here is from genome assembly GCA_003314395.1 of Albatrellus ellisii. Lineage (NCBI taxonomy): Eukaryota > Fungi > Basidiomycota > Agaricomycetes > Russulales > Albatrellaceae > Albatrellus > Albatrellus ellisii. The sequence goes on along the minus strand of QLPN01002321.1, from coordinate 12,851 downwards.
TAAGGAGGGAAGGGAAGTGTTTTGCATGTGGTCAGAGCAGACATATGGCCAATCAATGCCCAACAAAGGTAACAACTCCACATATATGGGTAGTAGAAGAAGAAGCATCTTCCTCTACACTCCCACCACTTATCCCAAACCCAACTGCTTCATACACTCCCCCTCAAATTGTCAACCACATGCACACTCATGTCTCTGACATTGTGAATGAAGAAGAAGAGAAGATGATACCCCCAGCTTATGATGAAGCAGTGGTCCACCAAGTTTATGAAACTATACACATGTTACCAATGGAGGGGAGAGTTGCCTTGTCAGTCATGTCTGAGGATTTTTAGGAGGTTCAAAGAATTCTATGTGTCTTCAAACAAATATGTTGTATCCCAGTGGATTGCTCCACTCTGTAAAATCAACCAATGCACTTTATCTTGAAGCTCAGATCAGCAATCACCATGGAAGTCATAGAATAGATTCACAGAAAGCCCTAATCAACAGCAGGGCTACAAACAACTTCATCAATCATCATCTCATCACCAAGCCTCACATTCCCACAATCCCTCTCCCATGTCCCTGCATAGTTTGAAATGCAGATAATACTGAAAACAAACTTGGAAGAGCCACACATGAAGCTGTTCTTAGAATGAAGGTTCAAGATCATGAGGAAGACATAAAATTGATCTAGGACCTGACAATATCACTCTAGGATATCCCTGGCTTAAAACCCACAACCCCAATATCAATTGGGTTACATCAAAGGTTTCTTTCACCCACTGTCAACCTGCTTTAAATTATGCCAGATTGAGAAGACTGTTACTAGCCAGGAAGGTTAAATTCAATGCAGGATTACCACTTGAAGAAGGAGATGAGGTATTTATGGGAATACCAGATGAAGAATGGGTTTGATGAACAACTCCTGCCACTGAACTTGCTGCCACCACCACTCCCAGAATAACCATCATACCAGAATGTTATAGGGAGTTCACCAAAGTATTTTCAGAGGAAGCATCTCACTCTCTTCCTCCTTTCCAAAATTTGGATCATGCCATTGATCTCAAACCAGATGCAATCCCTGAAAATAATTGCAAATTTTACCCCTTGAATCCCTCTGAACAGGTTGCACTTGATGACTTCATCAAAGATATGACAGCTTGAGGTTATATTCGACACTCAAAATCCCCTTTTGTGTTACTGTTCTTCTCTATCAAAAAGAAGGATAGTAAGCTACAACCCATACAAGATTACCACCAATTGAACAGTCTTACTATCAGAAATCAATATCCTCTTCCTTTGATTTCTGATATTATTGACAAACTGAAGCACACTAACTATTTCACCAAATTTGACATTAGATGGGGCTATTGTTATGAGGCACTTGCTTTGGCACCTCATAATGGTTTTCTTTTTCTTTTTCTTTTTCTTTTTCTTTTTTTCTTTCTATCTTACCTACTAGTAAAGTGTAGTATTATTACTACAAGTGTGAGCTCAGCTCCACTTTACTTAGCAAGGACTTATCTTCCTTTTCTCTTTTATAGTACTTAAGTATTTACATACTTAAGTGTGAGCTTAGCTCCAAGTAGTATAAAAAGACTTATCTTTTCCCCTTTTATCTTCTTTTATTTATTATAACATTTACTTGCTAAGGACTACTACTATACAATTAGCAAGGTCTCATCTTATCTCACTCTTGTTTATCTTTGTTTAGCTATTGTTCATTTCATGCTAGTGGCTGAGTCACTTACTATATCCATGGACATGTCTTAGGTCAAGTGACTCTATTGATTGCTGTGCAGTCATCATTGATCCATGAACCTTATCTATTTGTACTATCTTTAGGACTCTAGTGTACATGCAGGATATGGACAACTGTAGCAGCCAAGATGTAGATCAGTGTGATTGCATAGGAGAAGCACATAGCCACCAGAGAAACTGGTAGTGGCATGGCTGCAGCAGTATAGTATGTTGCAGATGCAGTAGGGCAGTGCAACATGGTTCAAGTACACTGCAGGGGAGAGGTGAGATAGTTGGAGAGTTGAGATGGGGAAGTACTCACTCAGACTTGTAGTAAGATGTCTGAGGAGTTCATAGCATAGGGTGTCTATCTTTATATAGTGACGTGTAGTAGAGTTGAGGTGGAGATGGTAAGGTGAAATACAACAACTACTATAGTGGGGAGGGACACGCATTGTCCTGGAGATGTAAGTGGGGTGTGAGTGCTTGGTTGTGTAGTAAGTGGTCCAAGGACAATGAGTGGGAGGTGTGGTACATAGTGTGTGTGTGAAGGGAAGCCAAATGAGATTGTAATGGTACATACAGCAATTTCAACATCTAGTTTTGTATAAGTAGTTGAAAGACTGGAGGTCTTAAACCCCAGTCTTGTCAACTTTGCAATCTAGGGATTCTCCTTTACTGCACTTGACCTAAGCTCACTATGAACTCACTTCACTTCTAAAACAAACTAAGTCTAAGATCTCTAAGTCACACTAAGCATCACTAAGACATCCTAAACTTGTCACCCTGGATCCTCAATTAGTCATTGGCAGTATCATCCTCATCACTATCTCATTGATCCCTCTCTTCATCATCATCAGGAATGGCTATTGTTAGTGCAGGAGATGTGGCACAATGGCGAAGGTGATGGGGATGCAATCAAATGGGGAGGATAGACCAGAGACACTGCAAGAAGTGGAGATAGGCAATGAGGGCAGCAGTCATGCTCAGGATCACAACAGAGAAGATGATGGCAAAGATGAAGAAAGGGTCACCCATATTGAGGTGACCAAAGGAGGATATTGAAGTGGAAGCAGAAAGGACAGGTGCAGGCACTCTGAGGAAAGAGAGAAGATGTCCACTTGATATTCTAAGATGCTGTAGAGCTACTGATATACAAACTGAGATCACACACAGACTGCACTGACTAATAAGTGTGGGCCATGGGTGTCAAGAGGGAGAGATTAGCGATAACAAGATCTGATAAGATCTGATAAGATCGAAGCATATCCAACAGTTATTACATCTACCAAGCATGTATCAACTACATTGTTACTAGGGGTATTATTATAGCAGACCTTTCCTAAGACCATCCAATAGGCTGCTCTTAGCAGAGTCATTCCACTCACATCATCCTTCTGCACCCCATCCACTTACAATCTGACTTCCACCCTCTCTCATTCCCCTTAAGAGGAGACCATAAACCAACACCCCTTGTTGAATTCTCCTTGTACGTCGATTACTGCACCTCTTACTTACATTTTCGTTCGGCATTCCCTCCATTATACTTCATCACACTTCTCACACATATTTACATACCACTGACACATTACTTACACAATTACAACACTTCCACTTCCATTCACACCTACCTATGGGCATCTTTGTACTCAAAGATTGCATCTCCACTTTAACCTTACTCACCTTTACTATATATGTTGCATACTTCATCACATATCCCCTCAGTCATTGTCTTCAGACAACTGAGTGAGTATTCCACTTACCTTGCCCCTACTTTGCCTTACAATACCTTGCAGCTCTCACTCTCCTCACCTTGTGGCAACCTACTGTTGCCCACCATACTTCTTGCCACTGCAGCCATGCTGCTCCTTGTTTCTCACTTGCAATACATGATTATTATTGCTTTAGTTGCCTGCCATAACCTGCGTGAACACCCCTTTCATGACTTTTGTGATTGACATCCTCCTTATCCTTTATATCCTCATCATTGTTTCCCTTTTTGCTTGGTATACTATACATTTGTCTAACCTCATCCACTCCATAACCTCCCTGTGACCATGTCATCCCCTCTCACAAATCTCTCTTCTCATCCCCTCTCTCCTGTTATTCCAGCATCCCCTTTCCATTGCTCCTCTACTCCTAACCCCTTTGCCAATCAACCAGCACATATTGCACAAAAATTCCATAATCAGTCTCCCATTTACCCTGAATCAGCTCAAAACTCCCCCATCTATTGACATCATTCTCATCATTCATCTGCAAACTCCTTACTATACATTGAGGCATTACCATCCCTCTTATTGTCACTCCTCCCCCAGCCCTACCCACTCATGATTGTCATATTCAACAACATGCCAATCTTGTGCAACAATATCACACTACATTTCACACTCTCAATGCCCTGAACTTATATGACATCAACACCATCCAGATCATCACTACCCATCTTGTCTTAGGACATCCCATCACTCCTAGGTTCTGTGATGAGTGTTTTGATCATTGTCCCTCTCCCCCTCCTATCCTAGTTGCTCCTGTCACTGCACATATTTTCCATGACCTCCCCACCAATTACTTTTTCAACACCCTCACCCTCTTTTGCACCTCCCCTGACCCTACCATACTGGTCCAGGATGTCAATCTTGGAGAGAATCCTATTCAATTCACAGGGAGATACAAGTATCCTATGGCAGAGCCTATGCCAGCCAACCATCTAGACCCCATTCACCATGCCTACATTACTGATGAGTTCACACATATCATGATGACCCTCCCCACTAACAAGATAAAGGTCAAATACCCGACCATGTGCTTATGAGCTAAACTCCCCTGTCTATCTCTCCTAGACAGGAACTAGCCATAGTGCAGCTTCACATCATGTTAAAAGCACTTCAGTTAACTAAGACCTGGTAGCTCAGTGGTTAGAGCACCCACCCAGAGTAAGGGAGGTCCTTGGTTCAAACCCAAGCCAAGTCACTATTTTGGCACTGGTGCTTTTCAACATAACATCCATCTCAATCATGCAGCCTGGCTTCTGAATGATGCAGGGGTGTTGGCAGACATTGATCATTTTGGGGGTTGGTATCATTGTGTAGGGGCATTGGAGGCATTCCAGATCCACCTCACACATCTTTTGTCTCAACAGTGTTGGGGTCTAGGTGAGATATCCAATCACCTACTCAATGCTGACATGGAAAATAGGCTCCACCCTCATATGTCTTATGGATACATCGCATGACTTCCTAGTCCTCCACCTTTACCCATACCCACTCCACTACCTCCAGTAGGAGATATCACCAATAGGCTACAAGGGGGGGCTACAAAACAAAGATGACAATGAAGAAAGGGGCCAATCATCTGTTGGAATTGCCACAAAATTGGTCATAAAAGGACTGATTGTGTGGAGCCTCATCACCTTTGAGCCTCAACATCTACCTGGCCACCATCTTATCCATGCAATGAGAAGTCCCTCTATTGTCCTGAATGCAACAAGTGGAATGATGAACATCTTATTATGTGTATTTGAGGTCAGGAGCAGTGGCATGTCAGTCTAGCTGAGGAGGGTTATGGAGATGACAGATATGAAGGGAATGATGCTGATGCTTATGACTAAAGGTTCCCTTTTTCAAGGTGAAAATGGCATAGAGAGGGGCTATTGTCAGGACTCAAGATTACACACCAGTACTCCACTTTTTTCTACCCATTTCTCTTTTATTCTACTCCACATACACACAGTAGTGGAGTAAGACTTGAGGGCATAACCACTTGAGAATCATGCCTATTGTTTCATCAGTCATCACTGTAGCAGCTATGAGTACTATAAAGAGGACTTACTATACATTGAGGTAGTACATCTCAACCTCCTTCGCTATATCTTGTCATTTGTCACTTCGCATCAATTGCAGATCTTTGTTCTTGTGTTCGCCCCGGAGGTCCCGTAGCCTTGTGTATATAGGTGTTTGGCTGCTCGCGCACGCTAAACCCTAACAACTGGATTGTCTTCTCTTCACAGTGGTCAGAGCTTTCGCATTGGTGGTGCCACCAAACTCTTGTTGCACAGTGTACCTCCTGACATTGTTGCCAAACAGGGTTTCTGTATTGGCACAAGATTGAATTTGTCCTTCCACTTTTCATTTCTCGTGCATTTTCTGCTTCTGACTCTTCACACCTTGTTGCCACCATGGATGACTTCTCTCGTATGCTTACCCGGTCACATTCTCTTTGATGGCTTCTTTTCTCCTATGTTGGCGATCAATATCATGGTTTGCATCGCTTGCTCTGGTGTGTGTAAATCTCGGGTCCTTTGGAAACTCGATGTTGTGAGCTGTGCTCCGAAGTGGTGTCTCGATCCCCAAAGTCTTCCACTTTTTCGGACATCTCCGCCCGTTGGCAGCTCGTAAAATTTCGGCTTGCCCTTTGCCATTGTGCTCTTCTTCCCGAGTAGCACCTGGCATGTGTGAGGGTCACATGACCCCCAAATTGCAACCCGAAATTTTCCCATCCGCACACACCTCGCAGTAGTATCAACATAAGTCAGAAACAAACATCTGTGAACAATCGTAACCAGCACAACACTCTAGAGAAGATCCCGCACAGAAGTGTTATTAGTTAGCCCTCACAACCCCGACGGTACGGTACGGGATACTGTATTATGGTGGCCGTATACCGTATGTGTACGGTCGGCAGCACTAACTCCTTTGTACCTGGTTCTCTGAGCTCTAATAAAAGCTCTCTATCTTGCCCTTACCCTGTGGGATTGTCTAGCGTCGACAACCCTCCATCTTGTCTCTAGAGTCTGCCGCGACTCCGTGTGCTAACCCTGACAGGCAATCGATTAGCCTTTATATAAACCCAACTCCTTCAAATCCCTTCATGTTCAGCGACATTCCGATTATTTCTGTCAACTATCTCGTCATTGTCGGCTTGGTATTGGGCATTCCAGCGGTCTATCGTTTCTTGTCCTTCGTTTGGATCTACTTCATACGGTCTTCTAGTGTGGACAACTATCTCGCTGGTCCTGCCCCCTATGCGCTCATCACTGGGGCAACAGATGGCATAGGCAAGGCAATAGCCAAAGAATTGTACCGCAGAGGGTTTGTCCATCTCACACAAAATTTCATCTTCCCAAGTTGAGAAGAGCCCATGTCCACAGGTTTAATTTGCTTCTTCACGGGAGAAACGAGGAGAAGACTAGAAATGTCATCCAGGAACTCAAGGCTAATGGAGGCAGGGGAGACATTCGTTACTTCCTGGCCGACGCTACGAAGCCAGGGCATAACTTCAAACAGATTTTAGAACCATATAAGGACCTGAACATCACCTTGGTTTTCAATAATGTGGGAGGTACTCCAATCAGAAATGCCAGGTTAACATCTTCTGAAGATTTCTGGATTATATGGTCCTGACCATTTCTTTAGGCTCGACGAATGGCCCGAAGATGAAATACTTGATATTGTCAGATTGAATGCCCTTTTCCCCCTCCAACTTATACATACCCTGTTGCCACAACTCCGGAGATCCCCTGGACCTGTTCTTGTCATGAGCATGGGCTCTCTTGTTGGAGACCTTCCACCCCTGCGATTGACCCTATACGCGGCATCCAAACGTTTCATTGAATTTCTCTCTCGCGGTCTCTCGATGGACGAGTGTTATTATGCGCCTACTAACGTGAAATTCATGTATCTCGTCATCGGCCAAGTTGCAACGAACGCCATGAGGGCACCTGTGAGCTTCCAGTGCCCTGACGCAGACACATTTGCTAGGGCGGTCGTGGACAGGATCGGATGTAACAGGCGTCGGATCACGCCGTATGTGAACCATGCTATCGTTCAGTGGGTCATCGAATTGGTTGGAGTGGATGTGGTTGAAATGGCAATTGCGCTTGCGATGAAACAAATGTTTTTTAAGGACGGGAAGGTGGAGTAGACAATGCGATGTAGTTTTTTGCAGCACAGATTCAGGAATTTGTTATATTCGTGAGGACGGGAATCTGAAATCGTAGTCCACATTTTTTCAACCAAAGCGTTGTACTGAGGAGTTCCCGAGTCACCACTAAATTTCGCGTCGCGCGACTTCCTTAGAGGTGTCACCTCTGAGTTTGGAAACCCCCGCCACAATATTTTTGTGCTCTATTTCATTCAAGAATTGTTTAGAACAACGTGTTGTGATACTGAGTATCTAGTCAGACCCCCCTTTGTTTTTCTTCGAGCATTTTGGTCTACGACAGTAACCATTTCTTTACTTTGTTGACGCCTGGGACTGTTCCCACGAAACGGTTGATACCGCAGAAATCAGCACTTGGACGTCGCCAGGTCAATCACTACGCAGGAGAACCCCCATCGGAGACTTCAGATAGAGCCTGAGACCAGACCGCCGCAACTGTGCCGGTGGGATTGGTCCAGAATGGCCCCAACGTCCTGGAAGACACTCTCGTCCATACCTCCATCCCTTGCTATCACCCCAGTCGAAAAGCTGGCCCAGATGCTCCCCCAGAGAAGTGACCTTACTATCTCGGCACTCAAAACCATCGAGGATAAAGATAGGGCTCATGCAAAATAAAATCAACGCACCCACGTTGCCCCCTGCCACGCATCCCTTGCAGAGCACCCGGTTTCGTCAAACCAACGACGCTGTGCAGGCCCCACGTAGACTACTGAACTCGTTTGCCACAGGCCTTGTCATCCACCCTGTCCAGACCCCAGTAGACAACCTCCTCACACGGCACCACCCGTGATATACGACCCCCTCCCCCCCCTCCCCGCAGACAACATAAGAACGTCCCGGAGGGTCACCAGCACTGGCTGTGCTCTCATACGGCAGGGAGCACGAGGTACTGTCATCGTAGGCATCACATGCAGCACACGCGACTGCCTTCTCCTCATGAGAGAGGACATGTCAGCCAAGAATTTCCTACGCCCGGAAAGTAGATCTCATTGGTTATCTTACCACCACCTGCGCGGTGAAGACAGACCTTGGCCTCGCATTGTGCTCAATGACAAGTGTCTTATTTCGCATACATAGTGGACAAGGATGTTGGGCTATAGTGCACGTCTTCAATCTCATGAGAATTCAAATATTGGCGAACACTCCTGCCGCTTGCCCAAAGTTTAGCAGCAGTAATGTGTAATCTGCGCTACATTTGCTAGCTCTGCTAGCCAGCATATCTTACCCCCGAGTCAAACCGAATTTTCAAAATGATGTATACAATTGCATGTCTCTTCCCTTCGTGAACATGCTTCAATTTGTCTATTGCTTATACGACGCCGTTTTCCACAGCCTTCCAAGACGCGCGAGAGGTGAGGCTATTGAACCAGCTGCCGATGACCAGAGAAAATCAGTAGCAGCTCGTTAAAAATGCAGCACGCGTCGACTTGCCGCGCAACATTCGGTCTCTTGCCAGTGCTAGCATCAAACAAAGTGACGTTGGCTTGGATCAACGCTGCGCCGTATGGGACGTGGAACAAGTCCGCCAGGGTAACCTCCTGTGTACCGCCGCCATCCATGTTCGGTCAGTAAATCACGCGTGTGCAGAGCAGAGGGCTTGTGCCACGTACGTTGCCGGCGAGGTACACCTGGTCTTTCAGGATCTTCTCGTACGCGTCGAGCTTCGGCTCAAGCAACTTGAGCTGATTGTCAAGGTTTGTCTCATTGGTAGCTTCACCCCACATCCTGTGCACAACCGGCACCCGTCAGCCTCGCGCTCACGCATGAATATAGAGGGGATGTACGGTTTGAAGATCTTCTCTTTCGCGATCGTAGTCACGTATGGGTCGAAGTTTGTGAGCTCGACGCTCGCTGCCTGCTCAAATAGCGCGTTCGCATGTATGTCCTTGGGGATCAACGTTGAGCCCGCGCCGTATTTCGTCACGAGGTAGCGCGCGATCGCGCGGGACTCGTATAGGATGAACCCGTCGTCGTCCTGCCGTGTCGAGATATGAGCACGTCGAAGAAAGCATGAAACTGTGCGGAGAGAAAGCCACTTACAAGGTAGGGCACCTGGCCGAAGGGCTGCTTCGCCAGGAACTCGGGCGCCTTGTGCGCTTTCTTCTCATAATCGACGGAGACGAGCTCGAGGGGCAGGTCCAGCTCCTTTGCGACGAGCACGACGCGCTTCGTGCATGTGGCTTGGGCAACACCGTAGAGCTTGAGAACCATTGGTAGAGTGAGGCGAGTTTGAGAAACGGTGTGAGAAGAAAACCGAGATACTGGACATCAGGCCTCAGGCAGGAAGTGCTTTATATTGCCCTGCCTAGCTGATCCCATCTCAATAATATCGTCGTCCTTGGGGTTTACCCAGGGGCTCTTACAGTAGTATGCGACTGTGTGCATGTCGCTGACGTAAGCAAATTTAGCAATGCGCGTCTATTCATGACATGTACTTGAGTTCATGATGGTGATGATGATAATAGATGGATGGATTTAAGATGATGTCTGCCAGTGACTATGAGGACGTCGTCTGTCAGCATTTGTCACAGTGGCGCCGGTACACTTAGTCACTTCAATATGTGTTCAACTTCAAGCTTCCACCATTCATTGTCCAGGCATTGATTCAGACTCAGTAAAGCTTTCGTCGTCGGACCTTCAATGAGATATGTTTCCTAACCGAACCAGGATGGCCATACGTTGCTGAAATTCGAAGGTCGTGCATTATCTTGAGGGCTGACATGCGCTGACAACCAACATATTTTCGTGGACACAAAAAGCTTGCTCACATCACGAAGTGCATAATCACGATCACGTCAGGTTTATTACAATCAAATATGCATAAGTGTGTATGCCGTACTACAAGTAGTATTGTGGTAGTTGTAACATAGAACGAATACTTCCTCTATCATTCTTGATCTTTTCGCAAGCCAGTGTCTCGAATGTCAGGTTTTCTCCAAGTGGTGTGTGATTGCTGTCCAACCGTCGCCGGGACTGTGAGGGTCGTAGTCATGAGGAGGGTGGAGGGAGGCGAGAAAGTGTGCTATTGAATCCGTAGTAGATGACTCGATTGTGGACCTTGTCGAGGGATAGAGAGGTGGGTTTCTCTGGAGATACTATGATTACAGCCTGACCACTGACACTCCCCAAGTACGTGATACAGATCCCTTCCCGCTGTCTGCCGCTCCTTCGGACGCCCCTCCGATGACTCCCGTGTATAAGATAAGAATATTAATGAACAACTCTTTTTTGTATGTGATGACTACGACTTCAGGTCGGCTAGTTCCACCTATCTGCCGCTAACGCACTCCCCTACCCTCCCTCCATCAACAGCGGCTGCCGATGCTATGCCCATACGGCAGGACGCCCCACCACCAACCGCGGCGCACAGAATCCCCCATTTACTTCCCAACTTGAATTCGCGCGTTGCCGGTTTCACCGACCCGGAAAGTAATTCAAGATATATTCTGATTGACGCTGCCAGGCGTGCGTCTCATTGTACCTTGCATATACTTGTATCACGTTATACTATAGATTATCACCATCACCACCACTATCATTATCAGCGTGTGCATGTGCAGGCATACGAATGATCCAGACTCGCCTAAACATCTCTATTCTCGCCTACTAATGTATTGTTAACTGACATAGAGAATTGGCCCTAGTACGGAAGATAGAACTGTTCTATGAACTACCGCCAAGCACGGGAGTACTCGGTTCAATCCGAGCTTGTCTCATGTTTTGTCACATCGTTATATCTTACGTTGCTTTGGATGCGGGTGAAGCCTAGCCACATGTATTCACTCGTGGGATTACATAGTACCAGACGAGCACGTAGACAACGTCGAACTGCGATACTCACCGACGACACCAGTGGCAGCAGAGCGGCTGCCTGCATGTCGGGCATGTAGCCAACATCCAGAGCTGTCATGACATTGGTGGAATCATCCTGCTCTTGATGTTTTGCACCACACCCTCGAAGACAGAAGCGACATGCTCGAGGTAATCGGTCGTATTCGTGTCCCTGACATTACCTGGCGGCACATCTAGGACGAATGAGGGCGCGTACAGTGGGAATGCCCCGTGGTCTGGAATGGCCGTCTCCAGCGAGAGCCGCCGCCTGCGCTGCAGCGACAACAATTGTCCGTCAGCACGGATGCTAGTATAACCGTGAATCATTAACAGACTCACGGCGACGGAGGTCAGATACGCCCATGCCCGCGCTGTGTTGGGCGAGTCGTACCCTCCTGCCACAGCGAAGCGTGAGTGCGGTGTGCACCGTACAGTGGAAGCAAGAATCGGAGGAGATATACATACCTCCGCCCAGCAGCAGCACATTCACCCCCCACTGTTGCACCACGCGCTCTACGCACCACCCCATCCCGCCCTCGCCACCCAGCGACCAGTTCCACACCTTGCACGGGTCCCCGGCAAGCCCGTCAGCACCACACTGCAGCACCACAAAGTCCGGCGCAAATGCGTCCTTCACAGGCTCAACAACGTGCGCCCAGACATGCGCGAAGGTCTCGCGCGACGCGCCCGCGTGCAGCGGGAGCGAGAGCGTAAAGGGGTCGAAGTCAGGGGCGCTGGGGTCTGGAAGCGCGGCGAGCGGGGAGGCGGGGAAGAAGCCGGCGGCAGCGTGGTGGAGGGACAGCGTTAGGATCTGGGGCATGGACGCGGACGCGGAGGAGGAGAGGAAGGCAGAGGAGACTCCATCGGAGAAGTGCAGGTCCACATCAAGGTACATGATGCGTGGCTTGGATCTGGGTAGGCGCAGACTATCACCGTCGGATGGGAAGGCCGGCAGCAGTGCAGCGCGCTTCAGGATCAGCAGGGCGAGCACGCAGTCGTTGACGTAGCAGAAGCCGGATGCGCGCGATTTATGGGCGTGGTGTCTGGTGGGATAAAGTCATGATAAGCTACTATGCGAGACAGAATCGGAGTTTATGCGTGCCTGCCGCCGTCCCATGCTATGCCAACATTACAACGCCCCTGTGCAAGTGCACGCGCGGCCGCGACGGAGGCGCCTGCGACGCACTGCACGTATTGGGGTAGACCTCGGAAGAGCGGACAGTCCTAAACGCAGAAACATGATCATCAGAGACGATGGTGGTGCACGCAAGATGACGAATGGCCAACGCAGAGGTGGTCGGCATGCGGGACGTACGTCTTCAAGGCCAAATTCCGCGCAAGGCCCGACACGAGGC